>JAZEWU010000048.1:2338764-2363138 GCA_036362915.1 Geotria australis | reverse complement strand
CGTGGGCGCCTTCGTGTGCGCGTGCCCGCTCGGCTTCACCGGCGTCTACTGCGAGTGAGTGCGGGAGCGCGGGCGCGCGGGAGGCGAGACGGTTCGGCGCGCGGGAGGCGAGACGATGGGTGGGTTTGTGACGCGCGCATGTTTTGCCCCGAGCGCTCGCGCCCGTGCGGATTTGGAAGCGCTGTTTGATGTTAGATAAATGTTTATTATTACGGCAGACAAATACCCAGTGAGCTTGCAAGCTCTTTACGGGACTCCTGCGACACAACAAACAGGCGACACAACAAACAGGCGAATTGCTAACAATGATGAGTTGTGAACAGGTTTTGCAGTAAGTGTAAAACAAGATTTAATGTTTGCAGAGTAATTTTCCCCCCCCCCCATGACAAACCACGGGAATGGTACGTTAGGTAACTCGCGGTGGTACGTTAGATAACTTCTATTCATCACTTCGTGTATCTGGGGGACACATGGAGAGACGCACAGACAAAGGCTCGGACACACACACGCACAGATAGATGGGTCGACAGACAGACGGATGGACATGTGATGGACAGACAGAACGACGTTAATGCTCAGACACACAGATAGACGGATGAACGGACAAACGGACTCCGTTGTAAATGTCGTGAATTTTTATTTCACATTTTAAGCCCGTGCCCGATGTCGTATTTTACGACAGCAGAAAGCTGTTGGGTTTTTTTTTTGCATTTGTAATGTGGTAAACATCCCGTGCTTATAATATGTTTTTAAGTCACCAAGCGTTAGAGAATTCCGCTTTTTCGCTGCAGTTTGGTGGTTTTAAATCTCATAACAAACATTCGCGAGTTACCTAATGTACCGCTGCTGCGATTTGCCAAGCGAGGCAATTACTTTGGAAGTATTAAACCTTGTTTTGCGCTCACTGCAAAATCTGTTCACAACTCTTAAAATGTGGCAGTGGGAGTGGATCTCGTAACACATGACGCAACAACATTTCCCAATGTTCGCTTTCTGTGCTCGACTCGGTTCCAATCCTTAATTGGCCATACTTGACTGCGATTTGGAATCTGTGATGTAACGTTCTGATCGACGGCCTCACCTTAGCTCATTCTGCTAACTGTCCCTTCTCTGTGAGCTTCAATATTCCACGTGCTGATAATGTCTTGCATCCTCTGCGCGCTTGTACAAACTTCTACGCTGGCAGACTCTGAATGTGAAATCACCGTGAAACATTGACGCACAGCGATTACTGCCAAAACCCTTTTTCTCCAAGGCTACGATTTTCAGTACCAGAACCGCGGCTCCCCAATGAAAACGCTTTGTTTTCAATCGAAAAATCCACATCCGTTTCGACGAGTAAATAAAAACCTCGCTCAAATAACCGCCGGTTTACATTTTCAAAGCGCGACGTGCGGCAATTTTTCTAAACAAACCGACGGAAGCGTCTGACGTTAAGGTGCCTCCGCGGCAATTCCGATATTTCACGGCCTTTTTTTTCGCATTCACCATTTCCATGACCACGGAGGCCTCTGTGCCAACATCTCCGCCTTACCTTTGTCGCTTTTATCCACTCTTCTGTTTCCTTTCTCTGGCTTTCGCGTCATTCAAGAAGTCTGGTGCTCGCGCCGGATGCTGGTGCGGCAGAAGCTGCCGCTCTCGGCACCGCGTGAGTTGTCGTGTCGCCGCGGTCGTGAGTGAGCGAGCGATCGGTGCGCTGTGCTGTTAACAATAATGTTTTCATGTCGGTTTTCACGGCTCGATTCGTGACGGTTGCTCTTCGGAGCTGTTCTTTCGGGATAGCCGGGATCGCTCGACGCGGCTATACCCCGAAAGAACAAGCTCTGAAGCGCGGCCATCAATGGTAATATTACGTTTGATAATAGTCCTCACCATCATTGTCAGAAATCGAAATCAATAAATGAATGAACAGGGAGATAATGGCGACCGGGCGTGGTACTGGCCACCCAGCCCCTCGTGGACCCTGCCGGCCTTCATAAGTGCTCGTTTGCAGAACTTTCCCCAACAGTCTGTGACGGCAATACGGGGTGTGTTTATGTGGCTGTCGAGTGGCAGTGAGTGGCTCACTCGTCAGCACGCTACACTCAGAATCCCGATCACGTAAGCCTGATTCCTGGCCAAGGCTAACATAAGTGGCAGTGATATTTGCTTATGGGTGGTTAGGTCTAAAAGGGCTTAGCCCATTCATTTACCAGCGTTCCATTGGCTGTGTCACTCACTAACTCCTGGCAACCTTGCGCAGCTTTCATTTTGTAAAAAAAAAACAAGTTTGTTAATTAGAAATATGTTTACTTTAAATCATGAGAAGTGCTACCCGTGGCTGTTCTTTTGGGATAGCGGTGTCGAGCGTCATCCTCTCTCCTCCTCCTTCGTGAAGGAACGCGTGACACGGCTATCCCAAAATATATCTGTTTCGATAGATGGTTTACTAGTACGGCAGTAAATACCTAGCGAGCTTGCAAGCTCTGGAAGCTGGATTCCCTTGACACAGCGAAAGAGCATCTCTCACGAGCGATCCTCACACGTTGCCGTCTTTCAAGATAGCCGTATCAAGCATCCTCCTCTCTCCTTCGCGACAAAAACGCTCGACACGGCTACCGCAAAAGATAGCCGTTTCGCTCGACGGTTTACCAATACGGCGGCGAGACCTGAAGCTGTAGCTTGTTTAGCTTGTGCCTAAATGCGGCACTGGCTGACGGAGCTGCTCTGGCGGTCGCTTCGGTCCGGCGCAGGTGGAGGTTCCCGCCGGTGATGTGCGGCCCGAACGTCACGTGCGAGAACGGAGCCAACTGCAGCAACACGGAGATGGGCGGCATGTGCGACTGCCTCCCCGGGTACCGGGGTTACAGGTGCGTGCCGACCCACCGTCGCAGCGCGAGAGTGCATAACGCAGGTTTTTTTTTTAATACTTTGCTGATCCGTTCGCGTGACTAGCCGTTCGCTTACCGTATTGTTTGTCATTTTGTTTTGTTTCTCTCTGCGTGTGTGTTTTTTTCCGTCTGTTTTCACTCCCGTCGTGTGTCTGGCCTGTCCATGTATCCATCCGTACTTATTTGTCCAAGTGTTTATCTGGCCTTTGACTGCCCGTCTGTCTCCCTATCCGCCTGTCTGTCCATGTGGCTGTTCAATCAACCCATCTGTCTGTCTGTCTATCATTCTCTTTCTGTGTTTGTCTACATGTTCATCTCTCTGCTTGTATATCTCTCTTCTTATCCGCCTATCTGCCCGACCATGTATCTATCCATCAATTCATGCATCCATTCATCCATCCATTTATCTACCTGTTTATCCACTGGTTTCCTTCTACATTTGTCCACACGCCCATCTGCTTGCACATCTCGTCTCTTATGCATATTTCCATCTGTCTACCAATCCATCCATCAATGTCCTGCTCTATTGGTGCATGCATCCATCCATCCGTCCATCCGTCTATCCACCGGCTTCCCTCCACGTTCCTCCCCATGTCCATTCGCCTGCGTATCTCTCCTCCTATCCTATCCATCTATCCGTCCACCCATCCGTCCACCTGTCTCTCGGCGCTTGTCGTCCGCCCCAGGTGCGAGGAGGACATCGACGAGTGCGCGACGGGGCCGTGCGAGAACGGCGGGCGCTGCATCAACCACCCGGGCGCCTTCGAGTGCATCTGCCATGCTGAGTTCGCCGGCTCTCGCTGCGAGATCGACGTAAGCGACCTCACTTTCCACTGCTCCATCCTCATGTGGCAGAACCTCTGCCAGCTGCTCTCCTATCTCATCATCCGCATGAACACCGACGACCCCGAGGTAGAGTTCGGGTGAACCGGCCGTTCGGTCGACGCCGGCCCTGGGTTTCCCGGCGGGATGTTGGGATTAGCAGGGGCGCTAGCCACCTGGGAGATTCGCCCTCGAGAGATGCTCTTGCGGGCATCGGCGTAGCGAGCGTTCATCCTCTCTCAACGTCTCCTCCGATGTTGGAGGCACTGTGCTGACGTACATTTTTCACTGCTCGATTTATGACTGTTGCTTTTCAAAACTGTTCTGTTGGAATAGCCGCGTCAAGCGCTTTTTCTCTCTCCCTCGCGACGTTTCGCCTCCCACGTTGGAGGCATCTTCTGGCTTTGAGTTCCGAGTGTTGGAGGCATTGACCTGTTGGTGTCTCCAACGAGGGACGCGAAGCGTCGCGGAGGGAGGAACGCTCGACAGAGCAGCTCTTGAGAGCAATTCCCACACGTCGAGCTGTGAAAACCTACATCAACACATCTCTATGTACAGGGTGTCCCGTATACATGGAACCATAGGGGATAGATACGTCTGATGACGCCTGACGCTCCCTATGCATTCCCTACGGTTTCATTTGTACGGAACTCCCTGTATACTCACTCACTTTCCCCTGTCGGCTTTCGTGACCAATATTGTTCACGGGTTAGTTCGCGTAAATGTGAATTTGTCACGTGAACAGAGTGTGCTAGTTTATTATTACTCGAGCACAACGGTGCGTGAGAGAGTACACATACAACCCACTCGATTGAGCAATAGAGGCACTAACCACCTATTTATAATCGAGAGGCACTAACCACTTGTTTACAAAACCGCGCCAGAGCTGTAAATTACACATTTACACGGGTGGGGATGAATCTCTGCACTGTTGACATTCCACAAAGTCTTGGCGGCAGGGTGGCAGTGGTAACATCCGAGCCTCGCAGAAGGAAGGTCTTGTCCGAGGCAGTTTGATTCCTGCCTCGGGCGCCTTTCTGCGTGGAGTTTGTGTGTGCTCCCCCTGTTTGTTCTGCGTGGGTTTCCGCCGGATTCTCCGGTTTCCTCCCACAACTAACAATCATATATTAATTGGCCGATAACATCATAATATATAGGACACTACACAAATGCTTGGGTTTGTGTCTATAGAACTCAAGATATGGAAAAATGCCTAAAATACGTTTATTAACCTTACAAGGCACAATATCTTATAAAAATTGGACAGTTGTTGGAGAGACAAAAAAAGTAAGAATTGTGAGCTTTTACACTTTTCGAACTGATTTGCAAAACTATTTCACCAGCATTTCACGCGTATCTTTGTGTAAAGCGTTACGTAAAACGTCCATTGAGCGGAGCTATATTTTTCCCGATCCCATTCAAACGGCAACAAAACACTGACGAGAACAAACAAAAAATCCGCTCTCGCGAATATTCCCGCCGGGTTTAATTTAGCTCTTAGATGCGACACAATAGCGTCGACATGAGTCACAAGCTCTCACAGTCACGGCTCGCGTTACGTTGTGTGTGGCCGAGAAATCGCAACCAACTCCCCACGCTTCCTGCGCCAATCATGGGACTGCCCAGACGGTAAGCTGTTTTTTATTTTACATTCCTCGTCAATGAATGCATTGCTTTGCAGGATGCCGTTGTCGTTGTAATGGTTAGTGCACTGGAACTTTCAAACCAGGGGGGAACGCTTCGATTTCCATCACATTGCTTGGCAGTTGAAAGAAAGTTTTTAAACGCAGCTCGCCGCCGCTTGTCCACCGCAGCGGGGGTTGTTTTGCTCGTGATCGGGTCGATGTCACCATGCGGTTTTAACCGAATGAAGTTTTGGGCGGCAATGGTAACATCTGTGCCTCACAGAAAGGAAGTCCTGCCCGAAGCAGTTTGATTCCTTTCTCAGGCACCTTTCTGCGTGGAGTTTGTGTGTTTTCTCCCCCTGTTTTTCTCGTGGGTTTCCTCCGGGTGTTCCGGTTTCCTCCCACGAATACAAAAAACCACTCCTTATTTAATAACCGATAACATGGTAATCTATTGGACGCAGTGTCTGGAAAATGTTGGCGCCGGCTGCCTACATGGCTGCCTTACCCCCGCCTCTCTGCGGTTTCCTCGCACCTCCATATCCATGTCTCGTCCATGATCAGGCGTATAATTTATGCGCGTTACACATTTAATTGTCTTTATTACGCTTATTTATACGGCAGTGACTTTTTGCTCATTTTGACTGTGACGGTGGGACACTTGGCGGACTCTTTTCTCATTTCAAACTTGTCCTGCACCCGCAGTATTATCCAGGGTGGCTGTATGGTTCAAACCTGTGCATTTCTGAACCAGGCAGCAAACCCGCTGTCACTCAGGCCTTCTGAGAGGCGTTACAGCTGTTTGAACGAAAGTAGCTCGAATAGTTTTCACAGTAGGAGCATTCTCTGCTCAACACTGCCCTCTCATGCGCAGTCGCTCACAGTTTGCAAACGAAAGCCACGACTCCTAACTTGAAATAGTCGTGAAAAAAATCCACCGCCCGTTCGTGTAAATTAGCTTTTTGTACTTGCGACATGACCTCCAACAGGGAACATTAACAAAATATTACCACAAACGACTTCCATGTCATTTATTTACTTCATTTCATAAGCAAGTTGTTTATACGTTGGATGGGGTCAGCTCACTGTGAAAATTCTAATTTTGCGGAAAGCTTGAAATCAATCCATTAACGTTCGTGGCTTTGCACATGCACCTGTATGAGTCATGAAACCATTGTGCACCGTTTTCATGAATTGTGAGCGATACAATAACACGAAAATAGCAGTACAAAAAGGGGCAAATGATCTAGCGTGGAAGAGAAGGCCAATTACCCTTTAGAGGGCCTCTCTTGAGCCGCCATTCTCAACTGGTGGGGTCGTGACCCACCAGTGGACCTCAAGCGCTACCTAGTGGTCCGTGGAGACCAGGGACAAGTAGGCCTTAAGGTGCGAAAGGTTGAGAACCCCTGCTCTTGAGCTCACACTCCCGCAGGGGCCCTTCCACCAGCGGTGGCACGAGCAAGCAATTGCAGGGCTGCACCTTTATATAATATATATATGTTTTGAAATGTTGCGTTTAATTGCTATTTGTTTTTCTAGTTATTTATCTATTTACTTCTGAGGCTGTTCTTTTTTCTCCCCGCTTGCCCGCTGCGTGGACATTTCACTGAATGATTCATGACCAAGCTCGTCCGATGTTTCACCTCTAATTATGTTTTACTATTTGGAATGTTTCTGAGCGACATCCGCGAAACGCTCCGATGGAGAGCATGCACCTTCGTGAAGTGCGTCCACGCGAATAAGGCCGGGAAAGGTTCGCACATGTTGAATGGTTTTATTTAACGTACGGGCATATGCAAAGCACGGGAATATTACACGTGCTTTTCGAAAATTTGCAAGTAAGGCAATAACAATTACATTTCAATGTTTTCTTAAAAATCCATTTCACAGTTTTAACCGTCGTGAATCGTGTCTATGTCTCTGCGTATGTTTGTTCTGTTTGACTTAGACGCGTGTATGAGATGACAATCGAGAATTTTAAGTGTCGCATTAAGGAGTAGCATTGACATCTGAGTGTGCACAGTTTGATAAATGTGGTGTGAGCGAAAGTTGTCAATGAAGATAATACCTCTCATAATTTAATGTGCTTTGTTCTTATCGGAGCAGTAGTTTGTAACGCACTTTATGTGAAGTAACAATTGCCGATGTGAACTTGGAAATATCTCCCCTCGTGGAATGTGTAGATTAGACGAACGTAACACTCTCATCGTTAACTGCATTATTTATGATGACTCCAACAATGCTAATGTCTTCAAGGGCACCGCAAACTCTTGTACCGTATTGTGCGCGCAACTCACTCGTACGTAAATATGGACAACAAAGACAAAGATCCCCAGTATAGCCTTAGCAGATTGTAGGGTCACGGGCAGTCAGCGAGCACCTATGAAGGTCGACACAGCACACGAGGAGGTGGGTGACCAGCACCACGCCCGGCCGCCCGTCTCTCTTGTGGCAGTGTTTACACACCGTACTAGGTACTCATTTGAGGCTGAGTTAAACTAGGGGAGGCTCAGGACCGGTTCAGAAAATCGTCGCTGGTGTTGGCCATGCAACACACACAAACACGCGACAGTTTACAAAACAGCTGCAGAGAACCATATGAGTGTGTTTCCTCCGGGTTCTCCGGTTTTCTCCCACAACTAGAAAAACATGAATTATTTGGTCAATAACATAATAATATATAGGAAAGCAGTGTCTGGCGGGTTGGCGCCGGCTGACTCCCCCCCTGCTCATATTTTATTTTTAAAAAATCTGCTCTGCCGTTTCCTCACACCTCCGTATCTCGTTCATAACCAGGCGTGGAATTTACGCGCGTTGTAGATTGTATCAGTATCAGTGACTGGAATAAAACAGGCGAGAATGTTAGAATGTCGGCTAAGCACTGCCTAAACCTGTTTGAAACGAAGGTTTCTTGCATGTGGGTAGTTCTAGCCGCACTAATATACTCAGTATGCACAACTGTGGACGAATGTGGGCAATAAAATATATGCACTTTCATTTTGTCTCTGCATGTAACATATCTGTAGTTAAGGCCTTTAGCCTGTGGGCCATCTAGTGGCGTCAGGGTCTCGATGAGGGCCCAGATTTAATTCTCTGTACGTTAGAACAGCGGTTCCCAAAGTGTGAAGCTAACTCACAGGGGCGCCGCTGGATATTCCAAATTTTCGATATATGCCATATATTTTCTGACTTTGGGGCCGTGGAAAAAATCATGATATACTAACGGCATCGTGAACCGAGAAAGTTTGGGAACCACTGCATTAGAAGATTATTAACTGAGAGTTGAGGGAAAACCAAGTAAATGTTTGACCGATTAGTTCCTGGGCCTAATCGCTGATAAAAAACTGTTACAAAGTTTGCTCGCAATTATTTGCTGAAGCCTCAGTGTTAAGTGTGCAAACGCTCTGCTATCCTGGGTGTTAACAGGTTAACAGAGCAGCCCTGATTGTAATTATAGAGGCACTTTAAGTGTTCATCAGCCTCATGATGCCTTCATCCATTTTCAGAAACCGCTTGATCCTGTACAGGGTCGCAGTGAGCCGGAGCCTATCCCGCCAGACACGGGGCGCAAGGCAGGGTTATACCCAGGATGGGACGCCAGTCCATCACAGGGCACCGGGGACAATTTAGTTAGCAGGCCAATTAACCTTTGCAGCAGCATGCCTTTGGACTGTGGGATGAAACCGGAGTGCCCGCCGAAAACCCATGTGGACACGGGGAGAACATGCAAACTCCACACAGAAAGGCACCCGAGCCGGGATTCGAACCCGGGGTATTCTTTCTGTGAGGCGGCAGCGCTACTCGCCGTGCCACCGTCCCGCCCACGGTACTTGTCCAGATGTTAAAAATACGAGCTGGAACATAACACGCACCCGCAAACCTTGTGTGTTAAAACAAGATCAATAACAACGTGTCGGAGTTAACATCCAACACGGGAGTGTGTGTACATTGACATTACACAGATTTGTGTGAGTTAACGACACCCAGTACGAGACAGGACGCGAACCATGCAGGCTGACACACGCAGCGAACATCAGAACTGTGACGTTATCGGTAAAGGAATGTTCACTACCCATGACGTCGCACATAGATCAAGTGACTCTTAGAGTCAGTGGCACGTAGAGTGAGTGGCACATAGATCTGGTCTGGTGGTACCTAAAGTGAGTGGCACGCAGAGTGATTGGCACACAGACTAGGTGGCACACAGACCAGGTGGCACCGAGTGGCACTTAGATCTGGCGGTACTTAGAGTGAGTGGCACTTGGAGTGATTGGCACACAGACTGAGTGGCACAGGGCGTGACCAGGAACACCGGTGTCAGGTCACACACCTTCATACTATACCTCTGTTTATGAGTTTAGGCCACGTGAAAAGGTATGTACGTGTTGTGTAGCTGTCGATATGTTGGAAAAAACGAGCGAGCACACAGTTCTTACTTCATATCAGCGGGTACACAACACTTACATACCTTTTCACGTGACCTAAACTCATAAACAGTTTTACTATGGATAACATTGGTCACGAAAGCCTTCGAGTTAAATACAGTACGTCCTACTCTACATCAGTGACAGGTTCACATCATGTAGGTTAGCCGTTGATATCACAGCTTACTTAATATAGCAGTATGAGTCAGATAAACATCCCTGTGCACTCCTTGTTCTTTGCACAGGTATGTGCACAGGCACATACCTGTGCAGTGTTGTGGCCACGAGCACGCGGTGCATTGCGTGGTAAGGTCACTCTGCTTATAATAATAATGCGGGCGGTATGGTGTGCTGCAGTGAGTAGCGCTGCCGCCTCACAGCAAGAAGCCCCAGGTTCGGTGCCCGGCTCGGGTGCCTTTCTCAGTGGAGTTTGCGTGTTCTCTCCGCGTTGTTCGCGTATGTTTTCGCCGAGTACTCTGGTTTCCTCTCATAGTTCAAAGACGTGCTGTCTAGGTTAATTGTCCTGACTAAATTGCCCCCGGTCACAGTGCAGGCAGGGGCGGTGTTAGTGAATCTGGGGCCCCGGGCAAAATTAAATGATGAACTCCTCACCTAGCCCCTCCACCGCACTAACTTAGAAAGCACAAAGACACGCCTGCTGAATAAATTTTCCCCGGTGCCCTGTGATGGACTAGCGTCTCATCCGAAGAATAACCCTGCCTTGTGCCCTGTGTCTGCCGGGATAGGCTCCGGCTCACCGCGACCCTGTACAGGATTAATCGGTTTCTGACAATGGATGGGTGAATTCATCTTCCAAATGAATGTGGCAAAAATAGCCTTTTAACATCTTAGATACAGTAGAGTTTATTTTAACAGAGCACCAAACAGTACAAGGCATTCTTGTATACATGCCTAATCAATTGTGAAACTATAGTGGAAATGCCTGGGTTGCCCCACGGTTAAGACCGACAGTGACTAATATTGGGCTCCATCCATCCGTTGTCAGAAACCGACTAATCCTGTGCACGGTCACGGTGAGCCGGAGCTTATCCCGGCAGACACAGGGCGCAGGGCTCCACTGCCTGAATGACGGAGAGCCAGTGCACACAGTGTACAGCAAATTCCGTGCAACTTACAAACGTTAAATCTCTTTGAGAATGGCTTTTAAATTCGAAGCTGCCAAATGCAGTTCTGGATGGGGGGGAGGTTTGTTCTCCCCCATCCAATAGTCTACTCAGCTTGACGTGCTGGCTGCATTTTCCAAAGATTAAAACTGTCATGGCAACAGCCTCGCAGTTGCAGTCACGTGGTCAGATTTCCAGTTGGATAATTAAAAGCGGCTTTGCAAACTAATCACCAAATTAGTTCTCTCGATTAAAACAAAACTTTACTCTTAAATGGGTTCCTAATTACGTCTGTTGCAGCGGCTTGTTTGGGCCACCGAGCGTTGTGCTTACTGATGCACTTTATTTACTGAGAGAAAATAATAATAATAATAATAATTAAATTTATATAGCGCCTTTCACCCGAGGGTCACAAAGCGCTAACAATGTTTTGGCTGGAAATGAAGACGGTGTCCACTGGAATGACCTCAAGCTTGCAATGTATATTGATTATCAGCTGACAGGACACAGAATGGCAACAAATAGATTTGCACTTTTGATATTACTGCCTTATACTTCAGTCAGTTTGTATTTAAGCTGGAAGGAACCGTCGAGCTATGTAGCTCTTTCTAACAGTCGTCCATCGGGGAGGTGCAATTTAGTCAGGACAATTAACCCATACCGCATGTCCTTGGACTGTGAGAGGAAGCCGGAGTACCCAGCGAATGCCACGCGGACACGGTGGAAAAGCATGCAAACTCCACACAAAAAGGCACCCGAGCCGGGAATCAAACTTCCGGACCTTCTTGCTGTGAGGCGGCAGTGCTACTAACCGTACCGCTTAATCACTTCCCGATGAGTCAAGTAACTCCTGGTTTGTGTAAACGTCATTGCGTGTAACCTCCCCTTCTTCTTCTTTGCGATTCTTCGAAGCACGATGGCTAGCTTCTGGACATTGTCGTCTTTCAGCTTGGCTTCGAAGTGTTTGGTAGAATTCGCAGGCAATACCAAGTACTACCTGACAGGGATCGCGACGTGAACGCTTCTACCTTGACCCCCTGTAACCTCCCCAAGACACACGAACACATGCGCGCAGTGAGTGGCACTTAAACAAAAAAAAATTCCCCCATTCGAAAATATGCCCCGGTGACGCATTTTATGCCACTGGTTTTCAACACGCTCCAGTTCCTCTTTTCTTTAACGGCCACGAGATTCAAGTGAGTCAGGGAACCAATGGCACTGACCGCCCCCAATAAAACAATAATAATTAACCAACCGTAATTACCGTTCTTATCAAATGTGCTTGCATATTGATGTTACGCAAGGGATCGCGCGTTGGACTTGTAATCCAAAGGTCACCGGTTTGACCTTCCAGAATATAGCAGCTGAGTTTTTTTCGAAATAGCACCCCCCTCCCAACTCACTGCCTCTGTGCACCCAGCAGAATACATGTGGAGTTACAGTCGGTTAGCAGGTGCCGCGTAGTGGGTAAAAATGTGGGTACTGCCACCTACCTCAAGATGTAAGTGAAGGCCAACACACCATCTATAGGTGCTACCTAGGGCTCCCTCTAGTGGAGGCCGTTCCACCAGCAGTGACGTGGTCAGGCCGTTGCAGGGATGCACCTCGACCGTGTTTACCCCGGAATAAGCTCACCGCAGATTAACACGTGCGACATTAAACAACCGCATGTGTTGAAGCGGAGCGCCATTGGTCAACTGCGCCGGACAGGTGAACGAATGGCTAAGCTGGAGTTAATAGGCTCAAGGGTAGAGACTGTCCCTTCCACAGAAATAGCGTCTGTGAGCGAACAACAACAAACTGAAGCCGCACCCAGCTCTGGCACGGCAGGGGTGCGGGCTTGGAGAGGTTTTCATCCAGCAGTGGATTGATCAGGGCCAATGATGGTGAGGATGGCGATTACACCGAGTGTACAACCCGGCTGCAGTGGAGACCCATCCATCCATAACATTGTCAGAAAG
Source organism: Geotria australis (assembly GCA_036362915.1). Taxonomy (NCBI): domain Eukaryota; kingdom Metazoa; phylum Chordata; class Hyperoartia; order Petromyzontiformes; family Geotriidae; genus Geotria; species Geotria australis. Next base: position 2,350,312 of record JAZEWU010000048.1, on the reverse strand, counting down.
CGCTTAATCCTGTACAGGGTTGCGGTGAGCCGAAGCCCATCCCGGCAGACACAGGGCGCAAGGCAGGACTATACCCAGAATGAGACGCCAGTCTATTACAGTGCACCGGGATCAATTTAGTCCGCAGGCCAATTCACGTATGCAGCAGCATGTCTTTGGACTGTGGGAGGAAACTGGAATGCCCGGCACAAACCCACGCGGTCACGGTGAGAACATGCAAACTCGACACGGAAAGGCACCCGAGCCGAGATTCGAACTCGGGTCCTTCTTGTTGTGATAAAGTCCCGGGTTGGCAAGACATTCTATCGTTGCTCTTGAATTATACAATTGTGACTTGTCAGCAGAACTATGGCTTATTTAATCCCCTTCAATGTTAATGAGTAACCACACGACGAACAGAAGAAACACTGTGCACCCCCATTGAAAAATACCCTTTGTTTTGCAGACATTGCCATTTTTTTTACCTTTGACAGCTCAGGGGCGTTTACGATTACGAAGTTCCGGTGCGTTTACGCCTGTCAGGCGGCAAGAGCGTCATGCCCGCTCCTAATAATCGTTGGGAAATATTGAGCAATAACCTGTGGCTGAGCTCATAACTCTACTGTCCGATTGCATAAGAGCTTCAGCTGCCCCGTGACGTGTGAGCTATGTGTGTTCCCACTGTCAGCGTGTTTCTGAAGCTCCTCTGACTTCTAAACAGAGGGAGCGTCTCACCTGGTTAATACTAGCGGTCTCAACCGTGGGGCAACTCAGGCACTTCTTCCTACGGGGGGGGGACATGGCCCCACATTTGGCCAAGCGACAGCATAGACAATTCCACAATATACTTGATGTAGGTTTTCACGGCTCGATTCATGATCTTGGGTTCGAATCCCGGCTCGGGTGCCTCCTTTCTTGTGTGGAGTTTGCATGTTCTCTCCCCGTGTCCGCGTGGGTTTTTTGCCGGGCACTCCGGTTTTCTCCCACAGTGCAAAGACATGCTGCTGCATATGTTAATTCGCCTGCGCACTAAATTGTCCCCGGTGCCCTGTGATGGTCTGGCGTCATATCGTGGGTATAGCCCTGCCTTGTGCCCTGTGTCTGCCGGGATGGGGTCCGGCTCATCGCGACCCTGTACAGGATCACGCGGTTTCTGACAATGAATTAATAAATGAAGAGCACTATCTTCAAGCGCAGGAGCGTATCTACGGAAAATAGCGCGTGTGGTAAGGACTGAAATTGTGCCCCTGTCCAAAACATCTGACACCCATCATTTGGGTAACTTGTAGTACTTGGTATTGCCTGAGAATTCTACCAAACACTTCGAAGCCAAGCTGAAAGACGACCATGTCCAGAAGCTAGCCATCGTGCTTCGAAGAATCGCAAAGAAGAAGACCATCATATCAGCCCTACAAAAATCCAAGTCAAGCTCGTTAATCTTTTAAGTAACAAATCTGAAGAATGTTTATTTTTTCACTATCCGAGAATGGCTTGTCTGGCTTTAATAGAAACTGCGCCAGGTTAATTGGCCTACTGAGTAAATTTCCCCAGGCGCCCTGCGATGGACTGGCGTCCCATCCTCGGTGTTCCCCTGCCTTGCGCCCTGTGTCTGCCGGGATAGGCTCCGGGTCACCGCGACCCTGTTACAGGATTAAGCGGTTTCTGAAAATGGATGGATGCTCAGTGGCGCCCAGGGCACGTGTCATACTTGCCATACACTAGATACGCCACTGGCCAAGCGTCTATGCAGCTATACCGGCGTGTGAGTGTGCGTCCCAGGGAGTGACTCTGTGAGCGAATGACCCGCATCCGCGTTTGTGTTCTCGTCCACTCAAGCGGAACATCGTGGCCAGCACCACCTATCGTGCCTACAGCTCAGACTGTTTCACCAGAGGAATGAAGGAGGGGGTGACCGGGGGTGGCTCACGTTTCACCCCAGAAAAACCCAGGCAAACACAGTGACACGCGCTAGCAGCGTAACTGGCCTGTGCACGATCACGTTCCAAGCGCGTAACACGTTCTTCTGACGTCTCTTGTTGATGATGTGTTTTTTTTTCTGCTGACATGACTGCTTTGACCTGGATTTCTTACCGATGTCCTTTTGGCGATATTACCAGCGCTTTGACGTTTCAGAAGGGTAATCAATAAGTTGGATGGAAGGATGGAAGTACATCTGACAAACGACAATACAACCCTTGGTGTCGTGGAGATACAATGCTTATTTGTGCTTGTAAAGGATTCGAACCCGGTAACCTCAGCGCGGAAATACTTTTATAAAAGCAACACTTGCTCCATTATATACAGATTACTTTCAACATCAGCAATTCCCCGTTGAAAGAAGGCTGGATGGATGACCCAGGCGCCCTGCGATGGACTGGCGTCGCATCCTTGGTGTTCCCCTGCCTTGCGCCCTGGGTCTGCCGGGATAGGCTCCGGCTCACCGCGACCCTGTATAGGATTAAGCGGTTTCTGAAAATGGATGGATGGATGGATGACTCGCGGGTCTGTGAACAGTTCTTGTCGAATGGTAGACTCACAAATATAAACATGTAATACGTCCGTACAATCATGAGCTGTGGCGCCTACAGTGTTACTTACACAGCGACGTGTATGTTCGTGCAGCCAGGCAGTGGAATGTGAAAAATGGAATCTGCCCCAGCACCGCCTGATACCTAACTTTGGAATGCGGGCTGTGTAGAGATTAGCATACAATAAATGGCCAACTCACTCCTACGGTTCGACAAAGGCAAGCAAGCAATTCATCCGTGCGAGTTTTACAGCTTCTAGAGCAATTGGAATCCATTGCTTTTTCTTTACGACCAGGAGGGCTAAGACCCACACACACACACACGGATGAGACAATATCCGGCCACCAGGTGGTGAGAGGTATGAACGACAATACCTGTCCGGCCCTTCGGTGGCGTCATGTCATTCGTGGGGGTGGGTTTCACCTTGTTGCTCCGGGCTACAGGAACGTCACTAGGCAGGAAGAGACCTCACTCATTCTGTATTCACCTTCGTTCGCCAGTGCCTTCACTAGGCTGCTCAGGGGACTTTCTGTGCGCTTCGTGTGTGGTGACCAACCTTGCTGGAGAGACGGGGACAGCGAAGGTAGTTTAGGTGTTTGTTCCTGGCCCGTGAACCGGCTGGGATTTTTTTTGTTAAACCCGCGTTTTTTGGGGCAACGGAGAGGAAGGGACACGGCGAGAAATGGCAACGTTTGGCGGTCGGAGCCCGGGCCTGGTCGACAACGTGAAGTTGCTCTTGCAAGCAAGTTGCCGATCGAGTGCTGTTTGAAGTGCGGAGGAGTCAATAAGAGGGCGAGAGCATCGAGAGGCGGTTGGGTAAACGCCATTGTTTTTGTCACAAAGGTGGCTGCGTGTGTTTTCTGCGGCTCCGGTTTGACTCGTGGCGAGTCAAACTTGTTCGCATCTAACAGCGAGTTCGAATTTAAACGAGCGAGTCATCGGTGGTCAAAGTCTCGTTTATTTCAACGTGTATCTACAACCAATTCCTGGAAGATATAGAGATAGATAGAGCGCGCAAAGGTGTGTGGTTGCTCTTCTCTGGACGAGAGTTTCAAAAGAAGCGAGAAGATTTGTGGCTTGATTTTTTTTGCTCTCGTTTTGTTAGGTATTCATATCCAGTAGTTTTAGCCTCTTTCTGCCACAAGGAGACCACGTTGTCAGGTCTAATCTCCCATCATCTCCACGAGACGGGCATGGCGAGATTACCGATCTCTTGGGCTCTATGCCTCCCGATCTTGCTGTTAGTTCTTCCTGTGTTGGAGACCTCTGCACTGGATTGCGTCAATGGTGAGATGCTCATTCTTATGTTTTTAGTAATTGTGTGATATTTAGAATTATTATTATTATCTTCAGCAGCAACAGCAGTAGCAAATTATAGGTAAATTGCTACTTTTGTAACAATGGGTGGTTAAGATATGGGAATACTAAATCGCTGATGCAGAAATGACATATATTTTTAGATGTAATACATTTTGTCTAAAGACTGGGGGAAATGTGTTGTTAAGCTGCAGCATTTATTTGACCGATTAGGATAGTTTTTGCTTGGATGGCACAGAGTTAAGTGATATGTGCAGGTGTCTTGACGACCTGGGTAAATATCTCGTAAAGGACTGCCCACGCCTCTTGCTTTCTCACCTGGTTAAATAAGATCAACTTGATCTCACAACTAGTACTGTAGAGCAGCGGTTATCAACAATGTTGCACCTCAAGGCCCGCTTTGGTCTGGTCTCCACGGACCACTAGGTGGCGCTCACGGCCCACTGATGGGTCGCGACCCACCGGTTGAGATTGGCTGCTGTACAATACATGAGGTGACCTAACACCTGGTCACCCGATGTCATCCAAAAGGGATTGTTGGACGAATTGACTTTAACATCCAGTCCTTTCAGCTTCGCGTTTGTCAAATCATTAATCTGATCCATTCTATAAGGACTTTGTGAGGTCTACTCATTTGTGGAACGACCCTTGCGCTCTGTTTATCGTTCAGTCGTATCCTTTAGAATGTGTATGTAGCGTAAAACACCTACTTTCCTGTGGCATTTGAATGCACGCTAACATCTAGACCTTGATTACTTTGATTTTTAAAATCCATAATTAAATTATAAGACAGATGCTGTGCAAGCATGTACCTTAGATTGGTATCACAGTTGCGTTTGTGGAGCGGTGGTGCAGCGGTTAGCGCGCTGCACTTAACCTGGCAATGACCCGAGTTCGATTCCCGCTCACGGCCAACAACACCAGTGAGAATTTTCTGAACCGGTCCTGGGCCTCCCCGAGGTCGACTCAGCCTCAAATGAGTACCTGGTGCTGTGTGTAAACATCGCCACTAGGGAGACCAAGGCGGCCGGGCGTGATGCTGGTCACCCACCCCCTCGAGTGCCGTGCTGACCTTTATAGGTGCTACTCGCTAACAGCACTTGACCCTACGGTCTGTTAAGACTGTACGGGGGGGGATCATCATTGTGTCTGCAAAACGGCACCGAAGGGTGGCTTATAACAGAAACACGGCTGCTCATTCAGCGATGAACACCGTGCGTATTATTAGCGGTGTATTTCCAAGCTGAATGACCATCCTCAATCGATCAATTCCACATCGTGGCTTTATGTTACAGCTAGTTGAATGGCGTTTGTAGCGTTGCCTGATAACAGTCAGGGGCTAATTACGTGTTGATTTGTACAGGCACCTGCGCATCAACGGGTGATACTGTCGTCGCAAACTCCAGCGGAGACGAATGCTGTGTAAGTGGAACCGACAGTGTACCGAGATGCAGGTTTTCGCGGCTCGATTCACGACGGTTGCTTTTCAGAGCTGTTCTTTCGGGATTGCCGTGTCGCAGAGCCACTCTCTCGCTCGCGACGTTTCGCCTCCCACGTTGAGGGCGCACCGTCAGGTCTCCAATGTGGGAGGCGAAACGTCGCGAAGGAAAGAGCAGGAACTCTCAGTGACACGGCTATCTCGAAAGAGCAGCTCTTAAGAGCAATTCTCGGACCCAGTATTTTTTTTTTGCTGTGAAGTGTTACCACTCAACTACCGTGCTGCCCTTAAATCCGAAATCCATCTGTATTGCATGCGGGGATTATAGTTACGTTATTTGGTACCTGTCGTGGACCTCTGTGCAAATTACCTATTGTATGGTAGTGAACTGAGACCTGTTGCTGATAAGAACCCTCAAAGTGCCTTGAAAATTCAAGCATTATGGCTGCAAAAAACATAGTGACCCGGCCACTCACAAACACATCACTGTGAAGTATCAAGGGCCCTTGACAGTCAAACAAAATAGTCAAGGAATTTGCCAAATACTACAAGCAGGACCTTCCCGTGAAAATATCTTGAGACTAAACGGTACCCAACACAGTGTATACTGTACGTTAATCCGCAATCTCAGAACGTAAACAAGAACTCAAAGTAATATTTTCCTGTAGACTTTTAAGGCCAGGCATACGTCATAATATGCTGACAAGAATAATCTACGGCTTGTATTAATTTACGGCTGTTTTATGAATGTCTCCCGGCACCGTGCCAGTCACAACGGCTGTCTGACCATATTTCCCCAACGCTGGCCAGCGAGGCTTGATGCAGTTCATCAACGCGCGGTGTTCTCCCCTGACGATACTTTCCGGTCGTAATTTACGCCTCAGAGGCGGTCAACAACTTTTAAACAAAAAAAACCGTTTTAAAAACAAACGTGACAAGTTTATTTGTGAACGTTGCTTGTCTCCCGGCTAACAGAATACGAACAGCACCGTTCCGGTCGCGGCCATCGTAGTGCCCGTTGTGCTTGGCGGCCTGCTGCTGGTCGTGGTGCCCGTTGCCATCTACTGCTTCATTAAGGTCCGGAACAAGCGGAGGGACGAGGGGACCTACAACCCCAACATGCAGGAGAAGTCCAGCACCACGCAGACAGGCCCGCCCGGGGGCCTGCAGAGGCCGCCCGAAGAGCGGCTCATTTGACGGACGCTATTCCCACGGGATCGGGACAATTCTTCCACCCTACCCCAACCGCCCTTCTCACCGAAACAGAGACCCGAGAAGCAAAAATGTGACGATGAACACGCGTGCTGGGACTGAGAATGCACTGCGTTGATGCGGGTTTGGTCCCGGATCGATGCGTGAGAATTGCTCTCGAGAGCCGCCCCGTTCGGGATAGCCGCGTCGAGCGTTCTTCCTCCTCTTGCTTCGCGGCCTTTCGCCTCCGGCGTTGGGAGGCACCGTCAGGCTGAGTCGTTAGCCTGAAAGAGCAGCTCGTGAGAATGTACCTTGATGCGCCTTTTCCACGGACACATCTGACCCGTGCCAGCTCGGGGCCCTCGCAGTACCGGCGGTTTTCCAACTGGATGTTTGCCGAGCCGAGACAGAATCAAAGTGTGCTGCCTGAATCTGGCTCGAAGAGTGACAACACGAGCCGGAGACGGGGTTTATCCGTGTGAGTTTGCGTCGTACTTTAAGTCCTAACCATCCGTGAGTTGCGTCGGTCGGTACGCTCGAACCTCGCGCGGTGGGCGTGTAACGTCAGCCGGCACGGCCCGGGTTGACCGGTGGTGGAAAAACAACCCGGCAGCTAGTGACCCGTGCCGGGCTGGCTCGAACGTGACGTGGGTGTTACAGTGGAAAAGCGTTTTCGTGGGCAAGTATGTTCAGGTGCGGTGAGCACTGAAATACGACACCTGTCAGCTACGGCCATGGGCACTAACACTGTTCTGTTGTTGAGTCCATTGAGTCCGAGGTGTATGCAATGTTCTCTGTCGGCTAACCTGCCAAACTGGACTGACGTGACAGTCTACATTATTGTTCGACTTGCCTGTTTCTCAATATCCTCGGTTTGTTTGCGGTAAAGTTGAAAACGGTTGGCAAGAGGCTGCCGCAGCTGGGCGCGTCCTGGCAGCGTTGCTGTGCGATGCGAGGAAGCTGCCGATCTGGTTATGCGGCGTTTAACTTTTATTTGGCATATTCCTGGGATAATTTGCATTTTACTCACGTAACTTCGGGGGTGGAATTGGCGTGAACGCACGGGAGTGCCGTCCCCAGAGGGGAAATCCCAGAGGGAACGTAGTGTTAGGCCTTCGTGGTCTTAAATGTGGATAGTTATGTTACATCTGGGAAGTCACATAAATGCAGGAAATGCGTTCTCATAAACTCAACATTTTCTGGAGGAGAACCCCTAAACTCTAAAGGGGTCGCGGACTCAGGTGCGTTCCCAGTGTACATTTTTCCAGTTCCACCCCTGCTTATACATCACGACTCGAGAGTCAAAATGATCAACAGATTCTCCCACTTATTTTCAAAGATTACATTCCACCTGCAGAGTTATGGCCAGAGTGGCCCATAGTATACTACCGTCAAAACAAACATTTTTTTTTTCAAACACACAATTGACAAAACAGGTTCTTGCTTCCTAAGTGGCTGGCAAATTAATGTGCGCGCACACAGCCCGGTGCCTAGAATACACTGCGGCTGTAACACAGTAAGCGGCGTATCAAGTTACGTGACGGGCGGCAACCGTGAAGCTATGCCGGCTTGCGAGCGACATTCGGAGGCCTGCGTAGAAGGCCCGTCGTAGCCGCAGGGGCATGCGGGTCCTCCTGAGCGGTGGCTAACTCGGCATCAACCGCGCCTTGCCACGGCTGGTGTCGCTAGAGGTTCTTGTTGTCGGGTTAAACGGCGGATATCCAGGTTGACTCGGGGTGGTCCGATCGCCCCTCAATTGTGTGGTTGTCATAGCAGTTTGTTTGTCCACCACCAAGGGAGACTCGAGCATGAGTGCTAGTCTCCAAACCCGTTCACCAAGGCAGACCCTAGCAAGGGTGCTGGACTCCAGACGCGTTCACCAAGGCGAGACCCTAGCATGAGCGTTAGACTCCAGGTTTGATATCTCCGGGGTTCATTGGAAACACGCAAACCCCTTCCACCCTCCACCACGGTACGATTACGATCCCCGGGGCGTTGATGCCACTAAAGGGAAAAGTGGGGGGCAAAGTCCAATGTTGCTTGCCTTGTCGCGAGTCTCTCCGCTGTAGCAGTGATACCGATCTCTGCCGCCCGATATCGTGTGTTCCGAGGAGGGGGTTGTTCAAGCACAAGGGCGTACGGGCGTCGATTTCGCGTGAGCCACGGAGCGTGCAGTGCCGCGTACCAGGCCGTGTCTGCGTGTTCGAATCCCCCACGCTCCGTTAAAGTCAACAGCAGTTTTTTTTTATTATATTGTTGAAGCCGAGCAAACTGTGTGCTGTAGAGCGTATGATTGAGAGGAGCCAGTTGATGTGGTTCGGGTATTTGGTAAGGATGCCCCTTGGAAGGCTCCCCCTGGAAGTCTACCAGGCACGGCCCACTGGTCGGAGACTTAGAGGCCGACCCAGGACACGCTGGAGGGATTATATCCTTCGGCTGGCCTTGGAACGCCTGGGAATCCCCCAGGAAGAGCTGGAATCTGTAGCTGAGGAATGGGATGTTTGGTCCACTCTCCTTGGACTGCTGCCACCGCGACCCTCACCAGGACAAGCGGTTTAGAAAATGGATGGATAAATATAAACATGGGGAAGATGGAAATGTTGCAAATCTAGTCCCGGTTGTAAAGCGAGAAGAGCGTGTGATTTTTATAAGGTTGTACAAGCGGCGGGTCAGAGCTGACCGTTTGAAAGTGGAACGCAGAGCGGCGTGAGGTTGTGTGTGCTTGAGGTCGTCGTGTGAAAATTGACTGCCTAATTGTATTTTATTTTTTGGAGTTTGGTGCAATGTAAGCGTAGGTTTCACGAGCGAACTCAGCGGGCATGACACAGTGGCGTCGATGACAGAAGCTACACTGAACAAGGAGAAAGCTCTATGTCCCTCAGCGATGACAAAGCATTTTAGTTTCCATAAGCCGTCTGTACAACAAATTAATCACGAATGTTGTTCGAGCCCGCTATGTATGCTATTGGCTATATCACTTTTAATTGTCATTTTATGTCCATGACATGTGTGGTAAGTTCCAAATTTTGACCAGAGCTTTTACTAGAGTATATATATATGTTTTATAAATCAAGCTATTTTAATAACATCATGCATAAAATTGCTTGCTACCTATATCGTGTAATTGTTTTCACTTTTATCGGTATGAGATTGGAACCACATCAAGTGTTTGCATTTTTAATTTTATGATTGATCCTTTATAAATAAATGGTAAAGCACTGGACACTGTATTCCTGCCTAGGTTTTTTTCCGGTTGTACTTGATAGAACCCAGATCTGTTTTGGGGCTGTGTGTTTTTTGGAGGGACGTCCGACGTTTTGGCTCCACATCCCATAAGCTTCTTCAGGAACGGTTAAGTTATGTTCACTCCCTAAAGGAGCACCCAACACATGGAGCAAAACATCGGACTTCGTGCCAAACGATCACGTGGTGCAACCTGAAAACACAGCAACATTTTTCGAAAGTTTCTCGTGTACAGATGTAGGCTTTCACGGCTCGATGTATGAGAATAGCTCTCCGTAGCTGCTCTTGAGAGATAGCCGTGTCCAGTGGTTTCTTCCCTGTCGGTAAACTTGACGCAATACATTTTTTTACTCATTTTAATTCCTGACTTTCTGTATCGCTCAGCTTTCACTTGGACCAGTTCCACCACTGCTCAGTAGTATTTGGGGCAGTGCCTGTGGCGTTGTATTACACATTTTTCGACAAGTTTTCATTTTTTAAAGCAGATTTCAAGCTTTTGCTCCTGCAAATGCAGCACGCACGCGTGTGTGTGAAATCCCTTCAAGATGCACCTCCAAACTGTGACCTGTTTTACGGTGCGTGTTAAATCTCTTCAAGATGCACCGTCCGACTGTAACCTTTAGAGCTGAGAATCCTGCCCAGAGTGAAAAATCATTAAGGGCTTAAGAATATAATCGCTTGAACCTTGCCTTCATAACGTCAACTCAACACGTTCGTTGTTAACACTGTGGTGCTGAGGAGGAACTAATATACGAAAGGTGACATTTGGAGCGATGGATTTTCTTCTTTATGTGTCTTTATGAAGAGTAGTCATTGCCTGAAATGTCACTAGCTTAAATAAAAAAGAATAATATAACTTAAAGCGCACAAATTCCTCGCCTGGTCATGGACGAGAACACGGATACGGAGGCATAGCGAGAAAACCGCAGAGAGGGGGTGAGTCAACCAGGCGGTCAGCCGGTGCCAACCCGCCGGATGTTGTCGGCCAATTACTTGATGAGTGTTAGTTGTGGGCGGAAACCGGAGACCCCCCGGAGGAGACCCACGCAGAACAGGGGGAGAAACGCCACGCAGAAAGGTGCCCAAGACGGGATTCGAACTGCCTGGGCAGCACTTTCTGTGAGGTGCAGATGTTAGCCACTGCGCCACCATGCCTGGGTGGCAGGGTGGTGCAGTGGGTAATTGGCTCTTCATCATTGCAATGATGGGGATCAAGGTAGAGGCGTTCACGTCGCGATCCCTGTCAAGTAATACTTGGTATTACCTGCGAACTCTACCAAACACTTCGAAGCCAAGGAGCTGAAAGACAATGATGTCTAGAAGCTCAACAGGTACCCGAAGCCCCTCAAGGTGGAGCAAGAAGAGAGGCCAATGCCCGCCTTTAAGGCCAGCACTGACTGTTATATCCTTGTCTGTGCTCTACTACCCAACCTCTGCAGCTCAAAAGACCTTGCGGAGTTCAATGAAAATGCAAGGGGCTGTGTAAGAAAATGGGAAACTGTAATTTAACATCGCGCTTCGAAGAATCGCAAAGAAGAAGAAGATTGCAATGATGAAGAGCCATTATATGTGTGAGTGTGTTTCCCTCTTCATGGTGGTGTGTATTGTCAAATGTGTTGATGGTCTTGTTATTTTTGCCAATGCATGACTTTCAATGCGATATCCCAACTACAACATTTTAACGTTGCCTCTGTGCGCCTCCGCTCACTCTTGTAAGCAATACGTAGATATGTACATACAATGTACTGATGTAGGTTTTCACGGCTTAATATATAATTGCTTTTCAATGCAGTTTTTTTCAGGATAACCGTGTCGAGCGCTCGCTCTCTCCTTTGCAATGTTTCGCCTCCCA
>JAZEWU010000048.1:2277589-2329542 GCA_036362915.1 Geotria australis | reverse complement strand
GTGTTTGTGACTGACGGACCGATGCAACATCCTCACTTTGACCGCCGACGCGAGGCACCGGGATTCGAACCCCGTCGGCCTGGCTCCAACCCGGCGTCGCGAGACGCCAGACTAAGACTAATCCTGCCCGTCCCCCGCTCCGTCTGGTTCTCAGCGGAAGAAAACGGAGTCGTCGCCGCCGCCGCCTCGCGCTCCGGCTGAGTGCTCCGGCTGAGCGCTGGTGCCGCGGGCAGCTGCCAACGGGGAACGGCGGGCGGGCGGCGCGGCGGGCATGGGGCCATAGCCACCGTGACTAAGCGAGCGGCACCAGATTCCGGAGCGGTCCCCCACACTCCCACGGCGATGTCTGCGCGGTCGTCCGACGCGGAGGTGGAGCGCAGCGTCCTGGAGGAGATGGACGAGAACGGAGTCATACAAATGCCGCGCTTCCCCGACGAATTCGAGTATCGAAACGTGCGTTGTTTTTTGGGGCAATTTATTTTTCCCCCCCAGGGATATACTCAGAATGTGGAACGGCCAATGGTGGGGTATCGGAGCAGAATTATATGGCCGGATGCCCTTCCTGACGCCAACCTCCTTTAGTTGGAGGATCGTTATTATTCTGGAACCTACTCCCTGACCTATTCATCAAGGAAGACCAAAGCAGGAGTGGTCGACTCCAGACCTGTTCACCAAGGGAGACCCTCACAGTGATGCTATATTCCAGACCTATTCACCAAGGGATACACTCGCAAGAGTGTTAGACCTCAGACCTGTTCTCCAAGGGAGACCCTAGCAGGATTGCTGGACTCCAGGAGTCATAGCTCTAGTGTTTATTGGAACACGCAAACCCCTCCACCACAATACGGTTATGATCCATGGAGGGGGACGGTTCTATTTGGCTAAACTGCAATTCAGGCTTACCTAGCCACACGTGTTCATACACAACTCTGAGCAGTAGAGGGCATTCGTGTTCTTCTCAGGTGAGACAAGAGCAGGGAAATGTTTTGGCATTCGTTGCCATCTCACCTTATCGTCATGCACGTTTTACGATCACAGCAGCTTGGTATCAAGTGGCTTGCATTCGCGTAAGCAATTAGCATCGCCATTACACGCACGAGAGAAACATTAATCCGTAATTTAATTGCACCTTTTTTTTTTATCCAGCGTGGGTTTTACTCACCGTGAGTCACATATCGCGTCGTCGTTTTGACCACTTACTCTCGCGTTAAAAATTACAAAAATATATTGAAGGATTTTGTCTCACACAGAGGACGCTTGACGGGGGAGATGATGGCATGGAGCAGTTTTACGCACCGGGCGATGAGCTACCAGATGGCGAGCGACCCCGACACGGATACGACGGAGACTTTTACACCGACGAGCCGAGTCTCACGGCCAGTGACATCCCAGACTCCGCAAATTCATGGGGCCCTCCTGCGCAGAACGGTAAGCGCCGGGTTTGACGTTAAAGGGCCGGTTTTATATTCCGGATGCTGTGGGGTTCAGTCTTCCGCGGCGTGGCAGTTTAAACGGCGGTGACAGTTTCTTAAACGTTTGCGTCTATGAAGTGGTATTTATGGGTCGACCACTGTTAGTCTATCTGCAGATATTGCAGGCCATACTCTGGGCATCTATCTGTGTGGAGTTTGTGTGTTGTCCCCCTGTTCTGCGTGGGTTTCCTCTGGGTTATCCGATTTCCTCCCACAACAAAAAAACCCAATAATTAATTGGCCGGTAACATTATACGTAGGAAGCAGTGTCTGGCGGGTTGACGCCGGCAGACTGCCTGGCTGACTCCTCACCTCTCGGCGATTTCCTCGCGGCTTCCTATCCGCGTCTCGCCCACGACCAGGCGCGGAATTTGCGCGCGTTACTATTACCGCCCATCTTTAAAACACAGCGACCTTTGCCGACAGCCACCGCGGCGCGATCGCGGCGCGGATTCCCGCTCTTGAAAAAACGACAAGGGGGCGATGCGCTTTTCGTTTTGCGCAGAGCGATGGGCGAGTCGGCGGAGGCGCTCGCAAACCGGCGCGGGCGGCGGCGGCGGCGGCAGGAAGCCGTCGCTGCCGGAGTCCGTCGAGGACGGGGCCGCCCACGGGAGCGAGGAGGAGCAGCCGGAGCTGCCGTACGACCGCTCGCTCGCCAACGACAGCCTCGCCCAGTGGCGGGAGATGGAACACCTCCTGGAGGCGTACAACGAGACGCTGCGCGCCAGCGAAGATTTCTCCGACGAGCCGCCCGACGGCGCCGGCGCGGCGGGCTTCGCCGGCCCGGGGCGCGGGTCGCGGCTCGACAACTCGGACGGGACGTACGGGCTCTCCGCCGACGCGCTCGGGGACGCCGTGCGCTTTCCCGGAGAGCCGGGCGCGCGGGGTGCGTACCGACCGGAGGACGGGCGCGAGGCGGCGGACGCAGGCCGGCCGGATGGTGGTGAGCTCCGCTGGCTGGGCGCTCCTCGCGAGAGGACGGATTTGAGCCGTCACCGCCTGTCGGAGGAGTTTCAGCGCGAGGAGATCCACCCGGGCGGCTTCATCGCCGCCGAGATCATGCCCGAGCTGAACGGCGGCGAGAGCGCGGACGGACGGAACAGCAGGGTCAGCGAGCCCTCGCTGAGGAGCGAACGCTCGGCCAGGCTGCGGAATAATAACAACAACGGCAAACCGGACAGGTGGCCGGAGAGAGACGCCGGCTACCCGTCGCAGGACAGGCACGGCGACGGCAAAACGCCGGCCGGACCGGTGTCGGCGCAGCACAGAGGGACGCGCGTGAACAGAAGCCCGCTGAAGGCCGACCACGGCATCACCGCGACGTTTGACGCGCGGGACGGGCGGCAACGCGCGGCGAGGTCGCCGGGCTCGAGCGCCGCGCCGGCCGCTCCGCACGCGCTCGCGGAAACCCCCGGCAGGTCGAGACGCTCGAAGCCGTCGCCCACTGACCCGCGGGGTCACGTGACGACGGCGAGCCGGTCGCAGAGCTCCAGAGCGCCGGCGTCGAGGTCCGGTCGCGCGAAAACGTCTTCGTACGACCGGGTGGTCGGCTCCAGGTCGCCGAGCCCCGCCGGGGCGCCGCGCAACGCGCGAGCCTCGCGCTCCATCAGCCCCGGACGCTCTCAGAGGCAGCTGAATTACCCGCTTCCCGACCTGTCCAAAGTCGGGCCCAAGGTTAACTTCCCCAGGCAAGGCCACGTGTACCAGAATAAAAGGGCGTCGCTCGGTCAGGCCGAGACGCAGAAGTCCGCGCGCTCGCCGGCCGATGTCGTGCGCAGGGTCCTGGCGGATTCGGACGCCGGGCCCTCGTCGGAAGGTCAGAGTTCAAGAGTCGTCACCGCTGACCCGGCGACAGATTTGGTGCACCAATTGCAGGTGAGAGCGTGGCTGAAGAATTACAAATGTGACGATGTTTAAAAAAAATAATAATTACGTTATCAAGCTTCAAAAATGTTAGTACCGTATGGTACTTTATTATTAAATATGCTAGCTGTATATGATAAAAAAAAACTATTTATCACGCGCACAGATGCCATGCCTGGTCAGGGACAAGAAAGAAATACTGAGGCGCAGAGCAGGGCTCAGTGTGTGAAAGCCTGATAAAAGAGACGTTGTTTGAGTAGTTATTTGAATGTCGAGGTTGTGGTGGTCTGTCCAAATTGCAGATGGAGGCTGCTCCAGGTTATGGGTGCGGATATGGAGAAGCAACGTTGTGCGTTTTTTGTTTCTCAGCGAGGGATGCTGATGGACAGATTAACGGCTATCAAGAAATGCCACGCCGGGAGATAGAAGCGACGACATATACATGGATTGCAAATCCACAGTGCTGCTGACCGTTATACCACGGCAGCATCCTTTTCCCCAAAAACGAATTTTTAAATATTTTATACACCATCCTGCTCCCGTTTATGACCAAACTCAATTAGCCTTCATGGGTAATTGAATGTGATAATTATACAAACATTTCTATATATTTACGGTGATGATTATTGGTGATGATGATGTAAGTAGTCATGGTTTTTTTTGTTTAACAATGTTTGCATCTTTTTTTTTATCTGCAGGAAGATTACGACCGGTTGCTCACTAAATATGCGGAGGCTGAAAACACCATCGACCAGCTACGACTCGGAGCGAAGGTCTCTCGACAAGAGCACATTCACGTTCACTGTCGGCCGATCAAACGCGTGCCGTTTCAGGTCCCTGTTACACATGTTATCCCTAGCACCGTCATTTATTAAGGTGATATATTTGCGGTGGTTACACTGGGTTTAATAGTAGTCCTTAGCGCCTCCGAATTGCTGTTATAATAATAATAATAATTCAATTTATATAGCGCCTTGCAGACGTCGAGAAAAGTGGCTTATTTCTAAAATGATAGCCTCGCCGTACAATATCTCAGGTGTTGTACTAGAAAATAGGATCATCGAGCTTGTTGTATCAAAGAGCGATGGTGCAATATTTATTTATGCGCTTGACATATAGCACGAGGGCTTATCCTGCTTCCCTGGGGTTTGCCGTTTCCGTTGTGCTCGGGACGATATGTACTCATACACATTTCATTTTGACTATTACAGGTGTCTCTGTATTCGGACAGTCCCGTGCCCAGACAAGTGGTGCAGCAGAGGGTGCTGCCCCATTCCAGTCAGGTCATGACCTTTCAATTCCCACACTCCCAGCAAGCGGTGCTACACAACACCAATCCCGGAACATCGGAATGGGCACATTCACCAGCCCAGTTTGGTGAGTAGGATTTTGATGGCCGCTTGAATTTTAGAATTTATATTTTACAAACACTAATATACAGGCGTACCTCTTTTAATGAAGCTTCGGCCAACAAATTTCCGTTTAATGGTACGTGAAGATTCTACTGCAAGTCATCCAGCAGTGGATTGATCATGGGTGATAATGATGATGAGCCAGGGACTCCTAACAGAGGATAATCACAACCCACCAGCAACTGCTCACTGAAATGTATCGTAATGGACCAGAGTTCGTGTCGCTTCACGTAAGCATTGAAAAACATTACAATCTGCGGCGCATGTGGCGCAGTCATCAGTCTTTTCGTGGCAATGTTTGCCAGCTGTGCAAAATTGAGTTCTTCTACCTGAGAAATATCTTTGCAAAAGGGATAAAGTGGCTGATGCTTTCGCTCCACCCGCTGAGAGCTCCTTCAAGAACTAAAGACGCGACAGGAAACCATTAACTTTAAGCCGAGGTAACTTGTGTGGTTTCGGTAATTTGCGGCTGCAGTGCTGTAGTCCTGGCGAGGCTGCAGCGTGACAGATAGGACTCGTGTGGGTAGCATCCACAGTCACTCCGCATCCCACGTGTTCAACCCATGTCTGCATGGGTTTTCGCCGGGTACTCCGGTTTCCGCCCACAGGCCAAGGACACGCTGCCGAGGTTAATTGTCCTCACTAAATTTCCCCCCCCCCGCCGCCGGTGCCCTGAGATGTTGTAACTTCCTTAACCCTCCAGGTTGAATAAAAAGTTACTGACTAACGGAAGTGCTTGTGCTTCTAGTGAAACGTAAAAAAACGGTATTTCGCGTTTCTTGTTACGCACGGGTTTTTCCTGCGGAGCGCGTTTTAAGTTTGTTTTCTTTTCCAAAACACGCTTCCGGCAGCGCCTTACATGCAGCCGGGAGAACACGAGCCGGCGAACGGGCACGGAGCGTGGGGCGACGGCGGCAGGGCCGCGCAGCCTTCTGACCCCGACGCGGCCCGCTCCCTCGCTCCCGACATCACCGCTCAGCTGGAGGCCGAGCTGGCCAAGCAGGTGAAGATGTTCAAGGAGCAGGTGAGCCACGCGGCACAACACGGCGGTCGGGGGCCAAAGCCGTTAATAATTATTTTACATTCATAACACGCACATATTCATGATGTTATGGGCCAAATAACTAACGTGTGGCAGGGAACCGGAGAACCTGCAGGAAACCCACGCAGAACAGGGGGAGAACACACAAGTTCCACACAGAAAGGCACCCAAGGCGGGAATCGAACCGCCTCGGGCAAGTCCATTCTTTCTGTGTGGCGCGGATGTTACCACTTCGCCACGCCGGAGAAGAGATCTACAAACTTCCCAAAGGGTAGCCTTCCCCGAAATGTCAAGCCTTTAAAAAAAAAAATAGGGGTCCGGGATGGAATTGGGCAAAAATCCCAGAGGGAACGTATATCGGGCTTTTATGGTCTTAAATTTGGATGGTTAATTTTACATCTCACAAGTCACTGGGAACGCCTGGGAATCCCCCCCCCCCAGGAAGAGCTGGAATCTGTTGCTGAGGAAAGGGATGTCTGGTCCACTCTCCTTGGACTGCTGCCACCGCGACCCTCACCAGGACAAGCGGTTTAGAAAATGGATGGATGGATGTCACAGGAGATGCGTTCTCATTCAACTCAACATTTTCCTGTGGGAGGGCCCCTCGAGCCCTGCTGTATAGGGGACACGGACCCGGGTGCGCTCCCAGCGAGATTTTTTTCCAATGCCAGCCCCTGAAAAGGGCCTTCTTGCTGTGAGGCTGCAGCGCTAATCACCGCGCCACCGTGCCGCCCTGCGGTGGCCCAAGCTATTCATTGCCATTTGAATTTACTTTGCTTAAGTTATCCGAATTCTTAGTGCAGCCTTTAGACCTTTCCTCTACGTGGCCCAGCAGTCGATCTCTTTTTCATTTCAGAGCTCCCAGCTGCTTAAATGAGCCGTCTGAATCGGCTTTTCAACACGTTTGGGAAGGTTATTACAATAACCCCCCCCCCACTCTGGCTGAGGGACCACAGTTGATACATGCAGTGGTTATTAATTTCATGGACCCAGTGCTGGCAGCGCTATGAAATATGCAACTGCTTTAGATGTAGGTAGGGATGACAATTGCGAGTCACAATAGTGATGTAAGTAATAATTCATTTTATTTACCCGTTAAAGCCTCCCTGAGTCGAAAGACTATCGTACAGTAACGTTTAGCATTTAGGATGTTTGGCCTATTTTCTTAATGAGTGATTGGCAAGTGGTTTGTATTGGGATCACAGATAGCAATCATCGTTCCCCCTACTGGCAGAGTAATGCCCTGGGTCACTCTTTCAGATGTGGCATGCTCTGGTCTCGTGAATCCACGGCAAGTTAAAGAAAATGCACTTGAAGGTTAAATGCGAAATTTCGCGAGTACGCGGATTTTGCGAATCATAAGTTTTCGCGGATAACGAGGGATAGGCTCACGTTTACCCTCATCCGTCTTCACAAACCCGCACTGACTATCGCGGGTGAAGTATGGTCAAACAACACCCACGACTCGCCTGGTGCCCGGAGAGGCCCACATCCAGCAGTGGATCGACACGAAGAACGTTACGCGCGGGGAATAAATTGCACGCGGGGGGAAGTGATTGAAAGGCGTAACGTATGCACGCGTTGAGCCGAGAGAGGGGGGAGATTTATAAGCAATTTCACAATGTTTGAGCAGACCTCACAGAGGGGCGATATGAAATTGTACGATGAGCCCTTAACGTTGTGGATGTATCTCGAGATTCATCGTGTCGTCTCACTGGGCCTTTGTTTTAAAGTACAATCGTGCCCTTTGGCGGAGTGTTCCGCGTGGCGTACATGCTGCTGGGAAAAAGTTCTCCGGAGGAGACGTCGATCTGTGTTGTTTCCTTGAGGGCGCCGACAAAATCTCGTGACTCTTGCCGCAGTGTGCTCTCCGCCGTGACCGAACACAACGGCAGTCGGAAACAGCCGGGTAACGACATGTACGGTGTGTTCCAGATGTCCCGTGACCCCGATTTTAATTCTCAAAAACGTAATACTTTATTAATATGAAATTAATAATGGTTGTGATGATGATGCTGTTTCCAACGTGGGAGGCGAAACGTCGCGACGGAGAGAGGGAGATCGCTCGACACGGCTATCCCGAAAGAACAGCTCTGAATTGAGCCGTGAAAAAAAAGATCTGCGCCTCACAGAAAGAATGTCCTGCTCGAGTCGATTCGATTCCCGCTATAGACGCATTTCTCTGTGGCATTTCTGTGTTTTCACCCTGTTCTGCGTGGTTTTCCTCCGGGTTTTCAGGTTTCCTCCCACAACTAAAGCAAAACACTCATTAACGAATTGTCCAATCACAACAATAATATAATAATAATAGCGTTTTATATAGCGCCTTTCACTCGAGGGTCACAATATATAGGATGCAATATTTAGTGGGTTGACGCTGACTGCCCACGTGGATGCCTCCCCCCTTTCCTACAGTGCCTTGGGACCTCTGGATGAAAGGCTTTTGGTGCCTCCTTACTAACAGTGTACGTTTGTGATGATTATCTTTAATCGTGTGATCATAACACGGTTTTGGTGCAGTGACCACAATGCCGTCTCATCCCTGCTGCCATGGCAGGTGGACATCTTCCAGAGGATGCAGAAAGCTGGACAAGTGACCCAACAGGAGCAATTTCAGGTCAGTTGTACGATACGACTGAATCACTGTCCATCGGTGCTCTGAAATCGCCGTCAGCTCTCGCAACTACAAATATCAGGGCAAATCATCCACTGCTCTAAGAGGGGAGAGCCTACATCAACGGTGCGCAAACTGTGTTTCATGAAGGTCAGTTCCAGACAAAATAACCAAAGGGCCACAAACTGGTCACGACCCCAGCTCCCGCTCCGCATCTCCCCTCACCTCGCAGGCACGCAGAACGTTTACAGTAGGGTATAGCGGTGCGTGTCACAAACACGAGTAGTGTAGTGTATTGTAGTGTATAGAGTAGTGTAGTTTACAGTTGTAGGCTAGAGCACTGTAGGCCTACGTCAACATTCAAGTGGAATTTAACATTGGCCAGAACTCTATTAAATTATCCATCCATTCATCCATTTTCAGAAACCGCTTAATTTTGTACAGGGTTGCGGCGAGCCGGAGCCTATCCCGGCAGACACAGGGCGAAAGGCAGGACTATACCTAGGATGGTACGCCAGTCCATCGCAGGGCACCTGGGGCAATTTACTCAGTAGGCCAATTAACCTGGCAGCATGTCTTTGGACGGTGGGAGGAAACCGGAGTGCCCGGCAAAAACCCACGCGGACACGGGGAGAACATGCAAACTCCACACAGAAAGGCACCCGAGCCGAGATTCGAACTCGGGGCCTTCTTGCTGTGAGGCGGCAGCGATACTCACTGCGTCATCGTGCCGCCCTCTATTAAATTATTTTCAATAAAATTCAATAGATTTTTTTATTATGGTTTACGGGCCGGATACAATGTATTGCCGAGCCGGACCTGGCCCATGGGCCGTATGTTGGGCACCTTTGGCCTACGTGTAAATGTCTTGAGTGATTGTTACACAACTGACGGCTCTGAGGCTTACAGAATTCCCAGGACAGCTGCTCCCACAACAGGATGTCCCGGGAAAAACCAGGACAGGTGGCAACGCTACCTGTAATCATTGCACTGGATAGACTGGACTGAGATAACACATTCAGCTGTTGTGAAGCAACGTAAACAAGTCGGGGTATATTTAATTCACTGCTGATGCATCGGGTGCCTAAACAAATGTTGTGCTAAGTTGTGACCTTATTGAATGGTGCTTCTTCTTCTTTGCGATTCTTCGAAGCACGATGGCTAGCTTCTGGACATCGTCGTCTTTCAGCTTGGCGACGTTTAATTAAAGTGTGTAGTGATACGTGTGTGTGTTGGTATGTCAGTGTGGCGAGCGGTAGTATGGCGGTTAGCCTGCTGAGCTATGAACCCGGCGACCAGAATCCAATTTCTGCTCACGGCCAACACCTGTGACAATTTTATGAACCAGTCCGGGGAAGATAGTTAGATAAGATAGATGTATATTATTACATCAGAAAATACCCAGTGAGCGTGCAAGCTCTTTTCGGGATTCCTGCGACACAACAAACACGCGGGAAGGCATCCGCGTGGTTAGCCAGTGCCAATTATTATAATTGTATCGGCCAATTAATGAGTGTTTTCGAATTATGGGAGGAAACCGGGGAACCTGGAGTAAACCTACTCAGAACCGGGGGAGAACACACAAACTCCGCACAGATAGGAGGCTGAGGCAGGAATCGAACCTCCAAGGGCAGGACCTTCTTTCTGTAAGGAGGCGCTGATGTTACCACTGTGCCACCCCGCCTTAAACCACACAGCGAAATCACCCCTTATGGCAGATGATACCGGTGGAACTTTTAGAACGGCGCGAATACAAACATGCTAAATTATTTCCAACATACTCTGACTTGCTCAAACAGTGCGCGCGGCTCCCCTTGGGGGTGGGAACGTGTTTGTTTGTGCGCGTGCTCCGCAGACTTACCAGCATCTCCGTGAGGGTCAGGATGTCTTGGAACGAGGCTACATGGCCGCCAAGCAGCAGCACCAGATGGCCCGGCGAAACTCGGCCGTCAGCGGAGAATTTGACGCCAACAGGTCCTGTGAAAGGGGGCCAGGAGGAGCGCACCGCTCGGGGTGAAAGTGATCGCGCGGGGGCACGGAGGAATGAAAATGTGTCATTTAATTGCCAGCGCCTTCATTATTAAACACCGCGGGCGTCGCGAACCGCCGGCAAATCGGCGAACGGGAACTCGGCGACCGGAACCCGTCGGTAACCGGGGGGCGGGGGCAACTGTCCGTCGTTTTGCAGGCTGTTGGAGAGCGACATATTCCAGCTGGGCGTGCAGCTCGAGGAGATTTCCGAGTGCATGAACGAGGCCCCGAGGACGCCGCTGCAGTTCGGGGAGGACGACACGCTGCTCCTGCCCATCGCGCCCGCGGCCCTCGCCCTGTCGCCCACCTCGCAGACACCGTACCCTCACGTACGTCCACGAACACGAACGCGCCCGAGCTTCCGTTAAATTTCGACGCAAAGACAGTGGTCCCTCGCTTGACGATGGCCTCACAATACGATGAAATTACTTTACGATATACGCTAGGGGCCGACCCAGCACACGCTGAAGGGATTATATACTTCCGCTGGCCTGGGAATCCCCCAGGAAGAGCTGGAATATGTTGCTGAGGAAACGGATGTCTGGTCCACTCTCCTTGGACTGCTGCCACCGCGACCCTCACCAGGACAAGCGGTTTAGAAAATGGATGGATACGTGGTACGATATGGCTGCGCGTGAGTGTGGGAAGCACGGTAGCCAATCAGCGGTGAAAAAGCATGCCGCTTGGGTATCTTCTGAGCCAAAAGCAGTGCTTTTTTGGTTAAATATATTATTTTTTTTAGTGAGGCCTAACCCCACCAGCCCCAATGACGGGCTGCGACCGATCGCCGCTTACACGATCCTGTCTGTCTCTACCAGAGGAGCCTGAGATGGGGATGGTTACGCCGCTATCCAACGTGGCCACAATGGTACCGGGTCGTCAGAACGGACCATGCAGTCTCAGCATCGATGACGATGATCCTGTCTGCCTCCACCAGAGCCCACTGCCGGATGCCACTCAGCACGGCGGGACACTGAGCGTGGAGCTGAGCTCGCTGAACGGAGACAGCGATGCCCCAGGGCTCCCTGTGGGGCTGTCCCAGCCCCTGACCTCAAAGAGGGACCGAGCGGAGCAGGAATACGCACGCCTCCTCGGCCAGTGAGCTGCCCAACCCCACGCTACACACTCCCGTTTTTTAAATAAATAAATAAAATTACATTTGGTGTTCGCGCCATTCCTAGCGCGCAAGGCGATCGTCGGCTCGTCGCATTTCACAGTCGTAGTCTGCAGTCGTTTCACGGTTGGGGCAGCGTTGCTGTTGTCCTTCACTATCGACTCATTTACAAGTAATTTTTCAAATTTGAGCCATGAAGCCAGCACGCGTACATTGTTTTTTTTTTAGAATAACATCGCGGGACGTTAAACGCCTACCGCCCTATTGCTGGTTTGCGTTTAACTTCCCGCGATGTTATATTTTTGGTGAGGGGCAGGGAAATTATATTTTTGGTGAGGGCCAGGGAAGGGTAGGGCCTTTGATTTATGAACTCGTAGACATAACAGAAGAGATGTAGATAAGAGATAGAGATGTAGTGAGATGGTATTCGATGATACAAAACAGTGGTGAGTTGCGAGAAGACGGATTCATAAGACAGACAGGGATGTAGCAGATCAGAGATATGTAGCGAAAACAGATTTATTTAGCGGATACGGATTCGGCGTGCAGTTCCATCTAACTCATCACCAGTGTCGAGAGCTTGACGGTCACCGGACAGAGAGATAGATTCCTGTGATACAACAACCAGGAAACAGCGTTACGGGGATAGAGCCAAACATAGAATAATGTAAAATATATGAAGTTCGATGAGAAAAGAGAGATTTTGACGAGAGAGGGATACACGTGATTAATTCGCCTTTTATGTTCCTTCACTTTTCGCGTTAATTAGAATTTTATCTCGAGATGATAACTGACTCACCGATGTATGGTATATATCTATTTTTACAAATCTAGGGCCTTTTGAGCTGCTTGGGGGACCGAGCTTTTGCTTAGTTTGCGCGCGTCTCGCACCACCGCTGCACATGCGTACCCAACGCCCGACACCTGCATTGACACTGTTCAAAAACTGTGGATTCCTCGTGTCCCCACAGCATAGTCACAGCGCGGCAGAACGCAGGAGTAGCGCTCCTTGCTCGCCCGGTTTTCGCAAGCGGGTGTTGATTAATGAGAGCTATGAAAGCCTCGAGCCGGATGGTGCACGGTATTTGCCAACACCAATGTTCCGCTGCGTAAGATTTCTCCTGCCTTAAGCACAGGCGTAATCCTTGATGATTTGGGTACTGGATTTCTAGTGATTTGCCAGTCGCTGTCAATGCCGGGAAATGGCAAAAAATTCAGAAATGTCACCCGGAAACTCATATCCGTTACGTCCGTGCAGAAACCTGGGTTTACAAAGGATTTACACAAGGACGAAGACAAATATAAAATTCTATGAGATCAGAGTGAAGCCTGCTATGAAATTATTTTCATTCTCATGAAAGTCATTCGTTGGCTTTAGGATAAAACCTGAATGACTGAATAATTGCATTATGCATTATTGTTCGGTATAGATATACGGAAAATAATTTCCCTAGTTTTAGAAATATAGTAAAGAACACCGGGTTTAATAAAGCTGAAGTGGCTATCTATGTGTTAGTGGAAATAGCTTTTTCCCAATATTTGGCACTATTTTCAACAAATTGGCATAAATACAAATGCACTGGGCAACTTTACATATATATTGGTGGAACCAGCCATTCCGCTGCCAACGTTTGCCTTAAGTGTTTGATTACTTGAGCCATAAGTCCATTTCTAATTACATTAACACATTTTAAGAAGGTGTCTCACTGCTCACTTTAAGTGGTGAAAATTCAACATTCACGTCGCACGGGCCAGCCACTCTAAATTACAACCACCGATGACAAAGTGGTACACCATTTATCCCCCGTTGAGAGTTTTGGGCTGAGTGAATCGAACAACTTTCAGTCGAAATTGCATTTCTGTGTAGTCTGCATGTCCTCACTGTGTCCGCGTGGGTTTTCGCCGGGTTCACCAGTTTCCTCCCACAGTTCAAAGACATGCTGCCTAGGTTAATTGGCCTGACTAAATTGCCCCCGGTGCCATCCTTGTGCCCCGTGTCTGCCGGGGTAGGCTCCGGCTCACGGCAACCCGCAAAAGGAATAAGTGGGTACTGAGAACGAACGAAACGAAATTATATTATCCCTCTCCAAGCAAAGCAGCGGCACAGCCTATCGCCTTCGTTAACAAGACCGCGTTCATCATGACCTTTCTCCGCGGCAGGTACAAGAACTTCAAGACGCTGCCGGAGGTGCTGGATTCGCGAGCGCTGGACGAGGGCAGCGGAGACGGGGCGAGCGAGCGGAGCGACTCCGCCAGCCCCGACGGTGGACGAACGCCCCGGCCGTACGTACGCGCGCGCGCGCTTCCGAACCGCCGTGTCGCCGAGTCTGCGTGTTATACACCGAGTGTTTCACAGTCGGGGAGAGCACTCGTCTCGGACGCCCGAGCGTAGCTGCTTCAGACGGACGGCTTTACCGTTTCTCGTGTTGTTGTTGCTGTTGCTGTAGTGGAATTCGAAAGTGGTGGCGAGGTGCGTCGGGTAGCATCGGTAATAATGATCATGATATAATTTAGAATGCGCACAAATGCCATGCCTGGCGGTAGACGAGACACGGATACCGAGGCGTAGCGAGGAAACCACAGAGAGGCAGGGGATAAGCAGCCAAGCGGCCAGCCGGCGCCAACATTTGCCAGACACTGCGTCCTGTAAATTACGATGTTATCGTCCAATTAACGAGTGTTTTTAAGTTACGGGAGGAACCCTGAAAACCGAGATTAAACCCACGTGGAACAGGGGGGAGGACACACTAACTCAGCACAGAAAGGCGCCCCGAGGCAGGAATCGAACCTCCTCTGGCAGGACATTTTTTTACGGTGACACGCCGATGCTACCACCGCACGCCGCCATGCTACCAGCACCGTCACGGACCCTCTTGCTCGCCCGATGACACAGTGCACTTACAGCGTCCGCATTCACCCGCGCAGGCAGACACCCGTGTGGCCAGCCCGAGCGTCTCCTTCGGCCGCGGAGCGCGACGGCAAGGCGGGAGACGCCCCGTCGCGGAACGGGCGCCGGAACGGGCAGCACGGCGCGGCGCCGGCAGACCACCAAGCCGCAGCCGCCAAGACGGAGGTGCTTTCACGTGCGGCTGAGACCGTTCGCCGTTTGTGCCGCCCGTAGTTTCTGAGCCCGGCAGCTGCCCCGGTTCACACTAATAATATTAATATTTTTACATTCATAACGCGCACATATTCATTCACCGTCGAAGGCACTCGCTCGACGAGAGAACGACTCGGAGACACCGCGTCCTATTTCTTATGATGTTATTGGCCAATGAATTTAGTGCTGGTCACTCACCCTCCCCCGTGTGCCGTGTCGGCCTCCATAGGAGCTCGCCTAACGGAACTCGCCCCTTACAGTCTTTTAAGGCTATACGTGGGATCGTTCCGTCTCCACAGGCGCGTGTGTCGCCGGCAACGGCGACGCCGAGAGCCCGGGGGGCGCCGCCCCGAGCCGCCACGAGCCGCAGCAGCCTGAGCAGCGGCGCCGGCGACTCCCGCGAGCCCCGGCCTCGTCCGGCGCGGCGCTCCGCAGCCGGCGCCAAGCAGGAGGTCAGAGAGACAGCTCCGTCTGCGGGGGCGCGTGGGCGGGCGGGCAAGCGGAGGGACTTGCAAGTGGGGAGAGTAATGTACCAGCGGGCAGAGAGATTCGTGAGTGGGTACACAGAGACGTTCGAGTGGGCACAGATGCCTACACCTGCATAAGTTCTTCGCGGCAGTGCTGTAAAGCTCTCCCGACGTGCGACATTCATCATTGAATTTTGCCCGGGGCCCCATAATCACTAAGACCACCCCTCCTCTTTCCTCACACTCCTGTATGGTTCCACCATAGGTCAGGGTCTCTGATGGAGATGAGCACCACTGTCACGCGTGTATATCAGTACCGAGACACCTTGTTCAAGATACACAAGGTTTTTGTGATGGCTCTGGGAGTAGATAGATCGCGGGTATAGCCCTGCCTTGCGACCTGTGTTTGCCGGGACAGGCTCCGGCTCACCGCGATTCTGTACAGGATTAAGCTCTTGCTGACAATGGATAGATGGATAATGCAAGTGACACTCGACATTACAGTCAAGCCACCACCTTAACGTGTAAATATTTTTTTTTAGTATTTTGCTTTTTTATCCTAGTATTTTTAAACCTTTGTTTTTGTGTTCCAGTCCATGTATATGTCAACACCGGGGTCTGAGAGAAACGGAATTTCGATCCTCTATGTGTCCTGTACAGATGGCAGAATTGACAAGTAAAGTTGAATTGAACTGAACCTACCTGGAGCTCGTCGTTACGTCCCCAGTTTTTGTTGGACGCTGTGTTTGTGTCGCCGTCGCGCGCAGGACCGCATCGTGTCGCCGGAGACGGACAGCGGCTTCATCGGATCGGAGAGCGGGCAGCTCGGAGCGACGCTCACGACCCCTGAAACAACGATGCACGCGGCCAGGTCAGCTGCTCTCGACCCTGTGTCTAACTCGCACGGACGAGCGTGACGGGGCGAGTGATGCACATTTCGATCGTCTTCTAGAAGAGCCGTCAAAGGTGGAATTTGGTCCAAATGCAGTAGAGGGCTACACCGCGGGGAGTACAGCAGTCCAGCAAAACCCATTGTTGTACTGTAATATGGTCCAACGGCTGTGCTGCCCATCTTTGCAAACCCGATAATGACCATCGTGGTGAAGTATGGTCAAACAACCCGTATGATTTCCCGCGTTCAAGGGTCCTCGGCCAAAACAGTGAATTGACAAAATGCCCCGTACACCTTAATTCAACGCGGATAGTTAACCTATAAAGAGTAAATACAAACCGTTATTTAAGCACGATATAAACACTATTGAGTGCATGCCGGTTACCGATCAATCCGGATTAATAACATCCCCTTTTGCAGCACAAAGAAAGTCCCTGCGCACCGCACAACTTCCTCAAAGCCTCCAACCTCTTTCTCCCTTCGAACGCCCCACCGTGGAGAGGTAGCTGGTCCCGACAATTGTCTTATGTTCCTCCCGGCGCGACGGAACACGAGCCCGGCTTAATCTTAGAAAGAGTGGGGCATCCGCGGCCACGCAGAGTCACGCGACGGGCCCCCCACCCGTGCCGCACCTGCTCTCAGTCGCACCTTTGCCGCTCTCCCCGGGCGCCACCGATTGACGACCTCCGCGCTCTCGTTCCAGGCGTCCCGGCAGCGGCGAAGTGGCTCCGAAGCAACGCAGGGCGGGCGCGGCGCCGCGGGCCCAAGAGGCCGAACGGGCGAGGGCCGCGGGCGCCGGGAGCAATCGGTGGACGGCGTGCGCGCAGACGAGCGGCCAGACCGGCGGGCAGGCGGGCGGCGCGCGCGACGACCTCACGCCCCGCGCCGTCGCGCCGCGCGTCCACGGCGGAGGCTCGGCGCGGGACGCGGAGAGAGCGGGGATCTCCGGCTCGTCGCGCGGTGAGCCCCCCACGCGGCACGCGGCTCGCCGTCGGGCGGGGAAGGCCGGCGCCGATGGAAGCGAGGATCGTGCTTAGGACCGGCTGTGTCAGAAGTCTGGCTTGGATTGTTGGTGCGGGTCAGTGGTGCCGTGCCGAGATGTTGGCTCTCTCTCCCGATCTGCGTCTGCTCGGGCACATCTGTTCCCTCCTTGCTTGTTGTAGAATTGTTATTATATTATTTTCCTGTTGTTTTTATGTCCTATGTCTTATAATTTATCGCTATTGCTTGACTCTCAGTTATTCTTTCTCCCCGTTGTCGACATGCCGTTCTCTCCACAGCTCGGATACAAAAAAAAAAAAGCCCCAAAAAAAATTGTTGCTGATTTTCCGTTCTCTGTTGTTGTTGACATGTCGTTCTCTCCGCAGCCCTGTGCAGTGCTTTGTGACCCTCAGCTGAAAGACGCACTATAAATGCTATTATTATTAATTATCCGCGATATTTCCCTACTGTTGAACACACACTCTCGTCTAGCTCGTTCGTTGTCTCGCGGGAATCCCGCTTCCAGAGCTTGCAAGCTGTGCGGGTTGTCGGGGTTGTTTAACAGTACTTCACCACGCTGACCGTTGCAGGTTGGTGAAGGCAGGGCCATTGATGTGAGAGCTTAGTACTCGCTGTCGTGTTTGAACATGACGACGACAGAGAGTTCAACGGATTCGATAATCAAATTACGGTGTCTTTTGCGTTTATGAATTATGAACTGTGAACACTTTTTTAGGTAGCTTTAGAGACATTTATAACCACTGCCAATTAGTTTGAGAAAAAAAAATGTGGAGACGAAGAAAAGTTACACCAATGTATAATATGCACCCTAATTTTAAGATTACTTTTTGGTAAGAAAAAAAAGTGAATATTACAGTCGAGATTTTACGCTATCTTACAACCTGCTAGATGCTGCGTGTTCTGTCACCCGAATTGGAACTGTGAACTTCCTATGCAGGTGCAAGAATACCACTGAGATGGCAATGTAACACGACATTTTCTGCTCCATAGGAGTCTGTGAGAAGTGGCAGCCAGAGATGTGGTCCGCGTAAACTTTCAGGGACGTGTTGTTAGCGAGCACCAATTATAAAAGGCCAGCATGGCACACAAGGGGGTGGCATAGCCGGCACCACACATGTCCTTATACATTCACGAAGCGTGGATTGTGGATTGGCACTCGAAGGATCAGAGGCATTTTCACGGTTAACGGTTTCGGTTATATTGAAGGACTGATTCTCTTTTTTCCCTCAACCCTGTACAGGATTAAGCGGTTTCTGACAATGAATGAATGAATGGATCTGTTTTTGGCCTTTGTGGTGATTACAGCACCGCTCAAGGCTGCAGAGTTCATATGCATCAATGACATATAACGTATATACAAGTTGCAAGTTATTGATTGTTACATGCACAATTGGAGTTGTGCATCGTGTGGTTATTAATTGATCGTAATCAATGATTCGAAGCTCATTCATTATTTCATGATCAGTCCGCAGTGGTATCAATTGATTCCTGTCTCGAGCGCCTACCTGTGTGGATTCTGCGCGTTCTCCACCAGTTCTGCATGAGTTTCCCCCGGGTTCTCTGGTCTCCTCCCACGGTCGCTCCCTGCAGCGTCGGCGGTGGAGGCTGCTAGGACGGGGGCTCGTGCCGCGAGGAG
Organism: Geotria australis; assembly: GCA_036362915.1. NCBI lineage: Eukaryota > Metazoa > Chordata > Hyperoartia > Petromyzontiformes > Geotriidae > Geotria > Geotria australis. The sequence continues at coordinate 2,310,897 of JAZEWU010000048.1, read as the reverse complement.
GAGCGTGGACGAGGGGCCTGCGTCGCCAGGCTCCGCGCGCGTCGACTCGGGCATGCCTCCCCGGGGCCGGCGACTTTCCCAGCTCAGCGACGGCCAGTCGTCCCGCTCGTCAAAACAGTACGCCGTCTGCCGTGCCCGCGGTCACATTCGACACGAAGCGTCGCGTTCGGTCGAGTTCGATTCCGCAGAGTGGCGCAGTGGTAACATGTGCGTCTCACAGCAAGAAGGCCCCGGGATCGAATCTCGGCTCGGGCGCCTTTCTGTGTGGAGTTTGCGTGTTCTCCCCCCTGTTCTGCGTGGGTTTCCTCCGGGTTCTCCGTTTTCCTCCCACTACTTAAAAAAAAACCCCATTCATTGTTTGGCCGATAACATCGTAATATATAGGAAGCAGTGTGTGGCAATATGGCGCCAGCAAAACCGCCTGGCTGCCTCCTCCGCCTCTCCACCTGAATATGTGCGCGTTATAAATGTAACATTTATATTAATATTAATACTATATACTGTAAAATCTTGAATGTAATTTGCGCCTATGTATTATACACACCCATAAGTTCAGATAAATGTTGTCATCTTGCTGACATCTGTATCCCTACAGCCGTAATTAGCAGCACGATAGGAGACGACAGACAGATCAAAGGCCCCGGCATTCGCTATCGTGTGTGACGATGAGGACGACAGCCAGTTCAATGGAGTCAATGATTAAATTACGGTGACTTGAGTTTAAGAATTAAGAACCATGAACACTTTTACTGGTAGTTTTAGAGGCAATTATAATCACTGCCAATTATTTTGATATAAAAAAAACTGAGACGAAAAAAGTAACACCTATGTATAATATTCACCCTAATTTTAAGATGACTCTGGTGAAAAAAGGTGCTTGTTATAGTGGAGATTTTACGGTCGTAAATTCTATGCGCACAGTTTAGTTCTACACGGCGTTTCCAAAGTCAGTCAGTTTCTATTTTAGCTTCTTCTTTGCGATTCTTCGAAGCGCGATGTTAAATTACAGTTTCCCATTTTCTTACACAGCCCCTTGCATTTTCATTGAACTCCGCAAGGTCTTTTGAGCTGCAGAGGTTGGGTAGTATTTTAGCTGGAAGGCACCGTTGAGCTTTGTAGCTGTTTTTAACAGTTGTCCAGCGGGGAGGGGTACGCAAGTTCCAACATCTCAGGGCACCGGGGACAATATATTCAGGACACTTAACCTTGGCAGCATGTCTTTGGACTGTGGGAAGAAACCGGAGTACCTGGTGAAAAGCCGGAGAACATGCAAACGCCTCTATTCCGCCCCAGACGGTCAAGTACGAGCAATTTAAACTGCAGTATCTTTTTTGGAATGCCATGTGGATCAGTGATCTCCGACCAGTCCAATGCGATTGACAGGTCGATCAAAATATTTTTAAAAATATACAGAGTGGAAAATCCGAGATTCTGTATGGTGGTTGCATTGAAATCTGTGGTGGCTGTGGCTTGGAAATGCAAGCTGCTGGAGATAGTGTGCAGCAAGCACTCACAGTGTGCAACAAGCACAGGTGTCACACTAAGAATAGGTTCGTTTTATGCATATCAAAGTTAAATTATATCCGTGTTGTTCAATGCTATGCACACTTCAATTGGATACACACATTCCAATTCTGTACACAAAATTCAATTCCATACACAGTTGAAGTCTATACATCGAGTTAAATTATATACAGAGGATATTTTTTTTTACTTTCCAAAATAATGTTGAAAGTTTTTATGCATTCGCTCCGTCTGTCGATCCATCTGTACGCAATGCAGGCGGCACTATGACACTCATGAAGGTGATACAAAATGTAACTTTCGTACGTTTTTTTGAGGGACTTACCATATGGAAAATACCCAAATGGATCAAGCTATGCAATACACAAATGCATCAATAATATTGCAATTGTCAGCAAAATGTATTTTCATTTAAAATGTTGCGGGTTCGCTCTCCAAGACACCGGTGTGCTAAAGTAGTAAATAATTTGGCACGTTTTGTTCATGTGACAAACCTTACTAATTGGCTGTCAGGTGGAAGCGGGTTTATGACGCTTATTCTTTGAACTGACCAAACCCATAAAATATATTATGGGTAACATTGATCACGAAAGCCTTCATGTATTTTTTTTTTCCGGCTACCCATCAGCTTCTGTATTGCTAACACAGTATAATCATTCCAAAGGCAGAGACACGTTGGAGAACATTATACGATCCATGAGTACGCGTGATTATTCCTAATTTGCAGTGCATCACCCTGTCACAGGAGAGTCCCCCCAAGAGGATATCCCGTGATTAATTGTGAAGTCGCTCAAATGTATTTGTTCACGTCTTTCACATGCCCTGCAAAGTTCGGTTTGTGTCAATCAAACTGATGTTGTTAATTCTTAGAGCTGGAAAAAAGCTTTGTGAGGGAGAAAAAAAAAATCTTGAATGTCTGAGAATTGCTGTCTCGGGACTGCCGTGGTGAGCGGCAATCCCGAGAAGTTTCGCCTCCTGCATTAGAGGCGTCTTTAGAATGTAAAGAGGAAGAACGTTACTCGGCATGGCTATCCAAAAAGAGCAGTTCTTAAGAGCAGTTGTCATACGTCGAGCCTTCGTGAATACATTGCGAATTACTTTCTTGGGCAATTATTGGTGACCAGATCAGGACAATTTCCAGATACCAATCCTTGCAACAAAACATTAAAAGCACGCATTATATACGTGTGAGAAAAATCATCACGTTAACCTCTAAACTCGAGAACGCGGCTTTAGTTCCGGATAGTTGTCTGGATTCAAACCCAGGTTCCCAATGGTGCCGACTCAGTGTTCCAACGTGATGAATTCCGGGTTGCGTTTCACGAATCGATTCGCGAAACCATTCTCTTTCTGTTCACATTGCGGTAATTGCTAGGCCTCTATTGGCTGCAGAGGTGACGTGAACCCATTATATACAACACGTAGAAAATAGGCTAACGTGTCCTTTGCCAATCTGCTGGTGGATGAAGGCCCCCCCACACCTATCATTCATGAGAGTTGTTTGACCTTACATCGCACGCTGATCAGTGCGGGTTATAGTAATAATGACTTATTTACCCAGTGACGCTCCAGCTACTCTCAGGAGGGACCTGCTACATCACGATATTTAGCCAATACCAATGACATTCTACGTATTTAGCTGTGGGACAAACTAGAGAACCCAGAGGAACCCTATGGCAGGGCAGGTGGAGAACATGCAAACGCCACGACAGAAAGGCACCCGAGACAGGAATCAAACCCAGGTAATTCTTCCCGTGAGGCACAAGTGTTACCGCTGGACATCCCTGGCTTGCAGTTGACAATAGCCATAGCTGGGAGTCAGATATGACTTTGTAAACACTTTGATGCGTGCATGCTAAGCAGATTATTATTTATTTAAAGATGCATCAATGCGTAATTGCACTGATACGTTATAGACTGTATCATAGGATGGATGGCTTGGTGCTTTCATTGTAGACGAAGATCCCCCGTATAGCCTAAACAGACTGTAGGGTCAAGTGCTGTAAGCGAGCATCTACGAAGGCCACCACGGCACACAACGGGGTGGGTGGCCAGCACCACACCAGGCAGCCTTTGACAGCCTAGCAGCAATGTTTACACACCGCACCAGGTAGGCATTTGAGGCCGAGTCGACCCAGGACCAGTTCATAAAGTCATCGCTGGTGTTGGCCGTGAGCGGGAATCGAATTCGGGTTGCCGGGTTATAAGAGCAGCCCAATAACCGCTAAACTACGGCTCCACGCATTGCGGAGTGTATGTTAGGGTCATGCGAGCGTTCATAAACAAGATAGGATGATAAAAAAAACCGCCACGATTTCAGCCGAGCCCTTCGCCCAGGTGACCGCGGCTCGCCGTGGCCGACATGACGATCGCCGCCGTCTCGTTTGCGACCTCCTAGGGAGGCCATGCTGGCGCTGCAGGAGGAGATCGCCAAACTGGGACGGCGCCTGGCGGAGAGCAAGAGGCCCGGACACGTCGCGCGGGACCCCGAGCGCTCTCGCGAAACCTCGGCGGCGTCGTCGTCGGGCCGATCCCGCGGGCGAGCCAGACGCCGCAGCGCCGTGCCGCCGCCTCCACTGACGAGCACTCCCAAGCGAGAGTGCGTTGTCTCCTACGTATCGCGTCGATCCCGAACGCCCCGATTCGCGGCAGTCGCTCGCTCACTGGCGGAAAGGCGCCCCCGTATCGCCGTTACGTCTCGGTTGTTGTTGTTCCGGCGAGCTTCGCTCGTCGGTTCTGTCCGCCGTGAGGATTCGGTTTACCAGACGGACTGTTTTATCGCGTCCGTATTGTGGTTTGGCCACCGTACTGCAGTGGACGCAGTGCTTCTCTTTCTGCGACGTCAGTCGTCCTGCCACTCAGCGTTGGAATTCCCTCGCATCGTCATCTCTTTCTACGCGTTCTTATATTAAAAAAAAAACTCCCAATTCAACAAACGTATCAACTCTTATCGTTCTGTTTTGTTGATGGCCAGAGCATTTGGGCCTGTGCTTTGTACATGTGGGTTCGCTCTCCAACATACTGGTGTGCTGAAGTAGTAAAGAATCGGCACGTTTTGTTCACGTGACAAATCTTACTAATTGGCTGTGACGCGTACAGCCAGGTTTCCGACACTTATTTTTTCACGTGTCTCAATTGACACAGAGGGATAGATTACGGATAGTATTATTGTTGTTAAATTTCGCCGGGCGCCGGGAGTTCAACCTGACACCGATCTACCCTTTTGTCGTTTAAGCAAAAGCGTGGAGGACCTTCACCGAGAAGTCATCAAGCTCCGACAGGAAGTGAGGTCGAGATTCAGCCAGTCGCAGCCTCCTCCGCTGCCCTCGCAACGCGCCCACTGTGAGTTCCGTGGCGCGCGTCGTGGAGAGACAAGTCAGACTCTTGCCATGCGAGATTGGTTTGAGCAAAGTTAAGCTCGTAAGCTAATTGTGTTCAGGATTACAAGCCATGCCCGTGATTTTTTTTGTTTATCGCGCACAGATTGCGAGGGGAAAATTATCACGGCTGCCAGGCTTAAATGCCAGACGCCGGACGGCAATACAAGCCGTGTTATCTCACGCCAAAGTCTCTTAAAATCCATAATTTGGTGATTATATGTTTTAAATGTGAATGTACGACTCTGATGAGACCACGGCTGCATTTGTTAAAACTGTTAAAATATCACGCGCAGATTTGTTTTTAGAGAACCTTTAGACAATGTTTATATTGAAACATTTTCATGCTAAACCACGATTACTGGTGTAGGTTTTCACTGCTGCCACCGCGACCCTCACCAGCAAAAGCGGTTAAGAACATGGATGGATGGATGGTTTTCACGGCTCGGTGCATGACAATCGCTCTCAAGAGCTGCTCTTTTGGGATAGTCGAATCGAGCGGTCCTCCTTTCTCCTTCGTGACGTTTCCCCTCCCACGCTGGAGGCATTATCAGACTAATGAATGCATTAGCTGAAAGTTGTGTTTTTATATCTATAGTGTGGCACGTATGTTACATGTATAGTAGACGTGTGTTATATACCTGTAGTACTGCACCTGTGTGTTCTTGTGATGTGGGTGTCCACAGCGTAAAAATCTACGTTAACTTTTTGGACGTTACAAAGTTTGAGTGCTCCTCTTTAGATGTGCCTAGCATTACGCATTCTAAAATGTTAATGCAGTTGTGTTTTAAAGTGTCTTGCATTTTGCATTCTAAAGTCCCTTTGCACTTCCCCTGAGCTTTTAAAAACACGATCAATGTACGTGCAATTACACAACATTTAAGTCAAAGTCAGTTGGTATTTAAGCTGGAAGGAACCGTTGACCTGTGTAGCTATTTTTAACAGTTGTCTAGCGGGGAGGGGTGGCAAATGTTGGTGCCGGCTAACCGCTGCCTTCCGAGTACCCGCCTCTCAGCGGTTTTCTCGCGCCTCTGAGTCGTTCTCTCTTCGAATGAACACGTTCGACACCGCGCGCGTTATAAATTGTAATTGTTGTTATCGTCATTTCAACCGCAGACTCGGACACAGAGGGCTCGCAGGTGGCCAGTGCTTCCCGCGCTCCGGTTCCCAACCGAGCCCCACACATGCACAGGAGCCAGTCCGAGAGCAGGCTGTCCGTGCGAGGGCCCTACACAGGTATGAATGATGTTGGGTTTCACGGCTCGATGTATAAGAATTGCCCTCCGTAGCCGTTAGTTCTGAATAGCCGCATCCAGCGTTTCCACTCTATACCCCTCGCAACGTTTCACCTCCGACGTCGGAGGCATCATCGTGCTGAAGCGTCGCGAGGAGAGGAAGCGCGCTCGATGCGGTTGTCCCGTAAGAACAGCTTTTCAGGGCAATTCTGATGATATAATGATTATTACCAGCAGAGTATCCGCCCTACAGGCGATCTTGTTCCAGGTGTACAACACGATCCTCTGATCCCTTATTATGCGTCTGCATCTGTCCCATTGTATTTCTGTCCAAAACTGTCCTATCTATACCATCCGTCCTTCATGCTCGTATCATGTGACCAACTTTATTTTATCTGAATTTCCCCGAAATTGTCGACAAAAGTTGCTGCCTTTGAGGGTTGTGTCTGTGCGGTAATTTTTTTCCAAAAGTGATTTATTGTTTGTTTTTTCATCATCACTAACAGCTACCAATCAATGGGACACAGGTGAGCAGGTGAAATCCTATTCCCTTTTGGGGCTCACAGCCACAGCACTAGACACAGATCAAGGCATTTACAGCACCTTTCCCGAAGCTCAATCAATGAACAATTTTTTTCCGCCCGCACATCTCTCAGGAATATGACTTCTGCCGGATCATCGAGTAATTCCACCAGTGTTTACGTGCCGTTGTTTACTTTCTAGCACGTCGCATCATAACAAAATCCGCTCGCAATATCACTCCCCTGATTTTTGTCCCCCATAGTTTTCTCAATAGTCGGTAAATGGACTGAAAACCGTCAAAAGCATCTCGCTTCGGGAGCGTTTTTTACGCCGAAAAAAATAAAAATACAACCTCATTCGCGAGTCGTCCATCCCTCCGGCCAGGGGCTTAACCGCAGGTTCTCAAACCTATTGGTTCAGCGGTCTGACGCGCCGCATTAGAACCCTGCGCTACCCTGCCTCGGGGCTCGTGGCCAAGGGTCCCCCTCTCACACGTACCGGCTCGGTTCCTGCCGATGCGCTGCATTAGCCCCGCTGAGCCAGCGGCTCACTTCGCACTCCCCCACCGCCCACACCCACCCCTCCAGATTTCCATCGGCACTCGCTTCCACGCGTCGTATTGGCACCAAAGGCTATTCCGCGGGAGGGAGGTGGCGATGTTGTGGACCCGAGTGGGTGGTTATGCAAGACCGGTGGTGGCGAAGCTGCACGCCGATTGCCGGGAGAAATCGCTGGTGTCAAAATAATAATTAAAATTATTTCCGACTGAGCGTTCAAGCGGCGCTCACTTCGCGGCTACAGCTCCGAGCAAGTTTTGGAAATTCCACGTTTCTGTGTTGGGTGGTTGAATGTCTGCATAGAACAACCTTTATTGCTGTCGGTTAGCCTATCCCGGTCTCTTGAGTTCTCGCTCAGTTAATGAAAGTAAACTTGAAACTTTGTCGAATTGCCCACAGAGTTGTACTAATTTTATCGACCCTGCAGGGATGATTGTCCCGGTCATGCCTTGTAGCTGTATTTGAACCCGCGACCTTCCTAATACGATCCACTGGCTATCCCGCTGCGCCACCTGGCCAGCGAAACAAAATAGAAATAGCGCCGCAATCCCTGGTGGAGGGCGCACGTTATCCGGACAGGCGGTAAGGTGCGCTCCGTGGAAAGTAGGCCACTGGAACGCCAGCCTTTCAGCTCGGCGTGTGACCTTTGGAGTCGCCGCTCATACAAACGATTATTGAGCCGGCCAATTAAAGTGCACCTTAATGAATATTGGACGTGCCAGGGAGTCGATGCAGGTCCCAAGTCCATCGCCGCTTCCCCTACACCGCCGCTCCCGGCGTTAACCCCTTCCCGTCGTATTTACGGGCTTGGCGGCGGTTGACCGCGAGCGTGGCATGTGAATCCAGCGCAAGTGGAGGCGGCAGTGAGGGTTGGTGGATCACCGCACGGGTGGTGTGACACTCCCGTTGGCGTTGAGGAGGAGCCTGGCTAGCCAAGAGAAGGCCGTATGGCAAGCGGACGGACTAATCGCCATCTCTTTCCATCTGTACGGGGATAGAGTGTTGCCCCCTCGCGTGCGGAGGGTTTCTCCGGGCGCACCGCTTTTTTCCCCACACGTAAAACCACTCGTCGGTAATTGGCTGAAAATATCTTAAAATTAAAAACCCAATGTTAGCAGGACCCTCCTAAAAAACAGCCCTCCGACTCAGTGTGGCTTTACTGGATGAATAGGTAAATTAAATTATTCGTGAGTATGTGCTGTAAATGCGCATGGCGACACTTCGTTGGGTGCCTGGATGCAAAGCTTTGGGTCTCTGCGTGAAAATAATTCCACCTACTAGCCACATCACGTGTGAAGGAACTATTTTTGGGCACAGGTTAACACCATCCATCACCATGGCAATGGTTTTTTCTGTTTGTGTTTTATTGGTCCGTATGTGTTTTTCTGGTTGTACCGCGTGTTTGTCTGTGTGTTGTTCGGGTGTTATCTTGGTTAGGCAGCCCATGACACCTGGGTCTCTCCTGTGACCTATCTCCGAGCCTTCGACACTTCACATGGCCTCGGGGTGCATATGGCCTGGCACAAGCGCCGCTTAGTTGCAAATGGCGATCGACGTTGTTGTTCGGCATGACATCCGACATACAGCAACAACGCAAGCAAACCTATGCAGCGATACACGGCGCTTTCTCAGCAGTCTGTTGGTGCATGCACTGAATTTTAAATTATAATTCGGATTAGAAATACGTTTTGTTTCGTCTGAGACATGAATCACCTGTTGTACTGGGAAGGACAAAACATTACAGCCTGGCAGGCGTGAGCCAAGATAATTACGTTAATAATAATAGGAAATACGTGCAATTTATAACGTGCACACATTCATTCGAAGAGAGTACGGCTCAGAGGCGTGAGGAAACCGCAGAGAGCGGGAGAGTCAAGCCACGCGGTTAGCTGGCACCAACCTACCAGACACTGCATCCTATATATGTTATGATGCTATCAGCCAATTAATTAATAAGTGGTGCAGGAGGAAACCGGAGAACCCGGAGGAAACCCATACAGAATAGGTGCAGAGCACACAAACTCCACAAAGAAAGGCAACCTAGACGGGAATCGAACCGCCTTAGGCCCTGCAGCGGCGGGAGCTGTTGGGAGAGCAGGATTGGAAAAAAAATCCAATCGATTTGTTTTGCTGCTCAAACACGCACACATCTCTACTGCTGGCCGCACGACCTAGTTCAGCAAATTCCATATTCCCCAAGCAGGGACCATTCTCTCTACGGGATGATCACTTATGAATACTACTCAGAGAGGTCGCCAGGTGACTCAGAGGTCACAGCACTTGATCTGGCATCACCGAGCACTTGGGTTTGAATCCACAGGTGGCCAGCCATGATTAAACCCGGTTCGCAGATATAGCTTTTAACCGTCACCAGTCGCTAAACTTGAGAACGGTAAATGGCTTACAACTTTGAGTTCTGCGCACGAAATTAGCGACTTTTGGTGACAGAGCTTTTTCAGTTTATGGTGCCCCGGCTTTGGAATACCCTGTCTTTGTGTATTCGTGGTGCTCGGACCCTCATAGAAGTTAAGTCTCTTTGAAATATTCATTTATGTTGTGATGGTTGCTCGGGATAGCTTCCAACATGGGAGGCAAAACGTAACAAGGGAGAGAGGGAGAGCCCTCGACATGGCTATCCCAAAAAGAACAGCTCTGAAGAGCAGCCATCACGAATCGAGCCGTGAAAACCTGCATCAGTACATTGATGTTGTGTTGCTTTAACGCTTTAACGGGTTTTAATGCCTGGATTCTGTTAAGTAACATCTGCGCCTCACAGAAAGAAAGTCCTGCCCAAGGCAGTTCGATTCCTACCTAGGGCACCTTTCTACGTGGCGTTTGAGTGTTCTTCTCCTGTTCTACGTGGGTTTCCTCAAGGTTCTCTGGTTTCCTCCCACAACTAAAAAACACATTCATTAATTGGCCGATAACGTAAAATAAAGGACACAGTGTCTGGTGGGTTGGCGTCAGCTAACCGTGTGGCTGACTCCCCCCCCTCTGTAGGTTACCTCGCGCCTCTGAGCCGTTTTCTCTTCGAATTAATCCCTTCGTAATTAAATGAATATGTGCCACGAGTTATAAATTGTATTTAACAATAAAAAAAAAACCTCACGTGAAATTTTAGCTGTGCACTGAATATGCCAAGATTACAGCTGCGAGGATTACAACTGTCATCTGGGCTGTCACGTGGCAATGAAACACGCGGCAAAGTGTGTCGAAAAAAGTACGACTGTGTAACGTGTCAGGAATAAAAAGACAACTTGCAGGATTGATGTCCCGTGAGATGTTTCAAGCAGCCGTTCGAGCGAACGGGGAGCACTGCCCCCAAGATCTCCCTAATGGGTTCATCATCTGATGACAAACCCCGTGACATGATCTCACGTCAAGCTAGGGCAGACAACAACTCACAAACTAAATATTAAACGCGAAACAAAACGAGTAAGAATACGGTTTGATTTGAATCTTATCCTGCATTCAGCTCTAGTGCCGTCTCCCTAAGTATACGATGCGCATGGCCATATTGTATTGTTTTATGGTGATGGGTGTTCGCCGAGCTGGGAAACTTTGAAGGAAATCCACTACTGGCTTTAAACATTTCACGTATAATTTACTGATTTATCCAGGAGAGCCACACCGAGTCGTGGGACTCTTGTTCAGGAGGGTCCGGCGTTGGGTGTTTGTTTTGAGATGTTTACGGGCGGTCGCCAGTCAGAACACGATACAGTATTTCATGTTATACTGAACTGTCTAGGAAGCAGTAATGCATTTGATGCTTTCAGGACTTGGACACACTACAATATTTGTACTGTTCTAGACATGTATAGTTTACAACACCTAAAGTCGCAATAAAATAATTAATGTTAAACTACCTGTATAGCCAATTACTAACGCTGACAATTTTCGACTTGACCGTGAGAAGTTACAGAGGGTGACCATCGTGCTTCGAAGAGTCGCAAAGAAGAAGATGAGAAAACCCTAATGCGATGGGCGCTGTCTCATTACAATCACGGCGACGGATTTATTAATTTACAAAAAATTATCTACGTTTAAAATGTACATTGAGAAGCACGCCTTCGAGCTATGACCGTAGAAGTACTTGGCATCAGTCAAACGCAGCTCCCGCGCCGGCAGTGTTACCGTTAATGGAACCTGAGGCTACGTTTGAATAAAATTAATAGCGCAAGGGGAGGGGGTCGGCGGTGGGATGGGGTTGGGTGGGGATGTTTAGTAGCCAATGATTTTTCGCTCCACAATGGTTTACGGGTTATGGAACGGTCTGCCAGACGCTCGTCAACAGGCCCCCTTAAAGAGCAGCTGTGTGAATTCTTATCGGCTCTCTGACGTGCACAGCCGGGCGGTTGTAAAGGGAACTGGGGAGGGTTGGGGGGGGTGAGTATATGTGCGTGTATTTCAGGCGAGAAAAATATCATTGTGATGGCCACGGACATAATGGGATTTTCCAGATGGACTGAAGTGCCGCGCATTATTCTAAACATTGTGGTTTTTGTCACCCGTTATTTTCCCCCCGACCCGCTCTTAACTGTCGTCGTTCTGCGCCCCCCGGTTATTTATGTTATTTATGTTACTTATCCGCCGGCAGGTCGAGACTATATTTCTCCGACCGCGGAGCGTGCCAGCGAGGGCGTTCCTGCGGCCCTGAGGGACACGGAGCACGCTGTTCCGTGCCACTTTTGCAACGGCAGCGGAGTTCAAGCAGGTCAGGTTGCCTCGCGAGTGTTTTGCCACCGCTGCTCTGCAGCCGCACCGTTTCTTCCCAGTGCACTTCACGCGCGGCCTGCTCATGTTTGGGTGCGCAATCTTGTTTGTTGTTGATGCTTTGCTCTTCAGAGGTGTTCTTTTGGAATAGCCGCGTCGAGCGCTCTGCCTCTCTCCGTCGCGACGTTTCGCCTCCCACGTTGGAAGGATCCTCAGGCGTTCTGATGATGCTTGATGTTGCTTCCAACGTGGGAGGCGAAACGTTGAGAGGGAAAGCGCTCGACATGGCTATCCCTAAAGAACAGCTCTGAAGAGCAACCGTCATGGATCGAGACGTGAAAACCTAGAACAGGACACTTTTTTTAACTTATTGCAGGGATTGATTTCAGCTGGGTTTGTCTGGGCTGGTGACAATGTTTCCACACCAGGCAACGCCACGTTCAAAATACCTCTTGAAATGGCTGCGATGGATACTACTAGTCACGTGCCTACACCTATTTATCTACACCTAAAATATTCACATTTGCCCTAATTACGTGAATTACGTGTCATACCAATCAAATGTTTAGTTTGTCATGTCATACATTACATTATTGGCTACTAGGAATGAAAGTGATTGCTCCGGAAGAGAAGGGGATATTGAATCATTCATTATCTCTACCCACTTAATGTTGTATATGGTCACGGTGAGCCGAAGCCTATCCCGGCAGACACAGGGTGCAAGGCAGGGCTTAACCTGCTGGGGGCTAACACAATACAGAAAGACACTCAAGGCGGGAATCGAACCCGGGACCTTCTTGCTGTCAGGCGGCAGCGCTACTCACCCCGCCGCCATGCCGCTACGCGAAGGGAAAATGCTCCCCCATTAACCCCGTCTTGCTGTGTTCCCGCACACTATTACATCGTTATGTGGAGCGCTGCCCTGGTGTAGGGGTCAGTGCACTGACCCCTCCAAAGGTCATCAGGTTCCATTCAATCTCCCAGCGCGGCAGTTGAAACAACGTCGCCAGTTTCCTAACACCCCGCCCTGCTTCCTCCGTCCGCACAGAAGTATAAACGGGTACAACACAGTCCGTACGTGGTGGGGTAAAACGTGGGTACTCCCACCTCTTCCGTGGCATGTGGCCGGTGTGGAAGAGTAGGCCAACTACCCTGTCGTGATGCACTCTCGAGCAGCTTTTGTGAGGCAACGGCCCTGCGTCGTGACCTTCTTTTAAAGGGGAACACGCGAAAAACTCCCGGGGGGACTACGAGAGAGTCAATATTAAACTCTAAATGTTAAACGCCAAACAGAATGCGCAAAGCACCCAATCCGCATCTATTGTGCATTCTGCTCTTGCTTTCACCCCGTAACTTATTATACACACTAGCAAAGTGCCCGTCCTACGGGCGATCCTGTTGCATACTTGTGGCACGTTCTAGTTTTAAAGTTTCAGAAGAGTAATCAATTAGTTGTAAGTAAAGCTGACGTTGTAACTTGCTTACCCCTCCTTGCTGGACGTATGTTAAAAAGAGATACATAGCTCAATGGTTCCTTCCAGCTTAAAAAACAAAAACGAATAAGACCCAGTTCGAGTTACGAGTTATATATGGAGGTGTTGCTGTTTCAGATTTCCAAACACACACTTCCTGAAAAGATTTCCCTAACTAAAAGACACTTGTTAATTAATTGGATGATCTCTTCTTTGCGATTCTTCGAAGCACGATGGCTAGCTTCTGGACATCGTCGTCTTTCAGCTTGGCTTCGAAGTGTTTGGTAGAATTCGCAGGCAATACCAAGTACTACCTGACAGGGATCGCGACGTGAACGCTTCTACCTTGACCCCCAATTGGATGATAACATCATAATATATACGACACAGTGTGTGGCAATTTGTTGCCGCCGGCAAACCGCCTGGCTGCCTCCTCCGCCCCTCTGCGGTTTCCTCGCGCCTCCGAGTCGTTCTGTCTTCGAATCAGTACCTTCGAAATCGAATGAATCTGTGCCCGTTATAAATGGCACTTTTTATTATTACGGGGATCACGGTAGAAGCGTTCACGTCGCGATCCCCGTCAAGTAATACTTGGTATTACCTGCAAATCCTACCAAACACTTCCAAGCAGAGCTAAAACACAACAATGTCCAGAAGCTCAACAGATGCCAGAAGCCCCTCAGTCTGGAGCAAGAAGAGAGGTCAATGCTCGCCGCCTTTAAGGCCAGCACTGACTATCATATCTCTAAATGTTGAAGGGCTGTCTACAACTAAAGAAGAACTTGTTGCAACGGGAAACTGTCATATAACCATCACGCTTCGAAGAATCGAATCGATTATTATTACAGACACATCCCGGATATAGCCCAAGCTATCTACTAACTTGATCACGCCCGTTAAAGACAGTTACGTAGCGCAGCGGTTCTTTCCCGGCATAAATAACGAAACTGACCCGAGCGACTGACCGACGGACGGATGCAGTCGTTCGCGCCGGCAGCCTGGACGGCCTGAACCTCCGCGTGCCGCTGCCCTCGCCGCGCTGGCGGAGGCTGCACGACGCCCGCGCGCCACCGCAGTGCCCGCTCTGCCACGGTCTGGGCACCGTGGTGTCAACTCGCCGGCACCGGGAAGATCGTGCCAGACAAGGTGGGTCTTGCCCACCGCGAGCGAGCCAAGCCGATGGGACGGCTATCATCCAGCAGTGGATTGAGAAACGGGGGGCCGTGCGTTGTGGTTGCCGGTTTTAAACGGTCGGTGTCCACGGCCGACACCAGTGACGATTTTCTTAACCGGTCCTGGAGGGATTATATCTATCGGCTAGCCTGGGAACGCCTGGGAATCCTCCCCCCCGCAGGAAGAGCTGGAATCTGTTGCTGAGGAAAGGGATGTCTGGTCCACTCTCCTTGGACTGCTGGCCGCCGCGACCCTCACCAGGACAAGCGGTTTAGAAAATGGTTAGATGGATGGTCCTGGGCTTCTGCTAGGTCGGCTCAGCCTCAAATAAGTACCTAGTGTAGTGTGTACACATTGCCACTAGTGCGACAAAAGCAGCCGGGCCGTGGTGCTGGCCACCCGCCCCCCTCGCGAGCCGTGCTGGCCTTCATAGGCTCGCTAATAGCACTTGACCCTACAATCTGTTTAGGCTAAATGGGGGATCTTTGTCTTTGTAGTCTTGCCGTGTCCTAGAGTACAGTTGTCTGGCTGCACATCCGCAGTTCTGAATGTCAATGTCTGCAGTTCTCTATTCCCACGCTGCAGTTTACTCTGCAATCAACCATTGATTCAATTTAGAGGAGCATTTATAGTAAGTACCGGGGGAATCAATGTTGAAAGAAGCTATTATCTTGTTGACGGTTACCAATCAGGGTGGCTACATGCAGCGCCAGCCAATGTCGCTCACGGATTTTTTTTCCCCAGGCCCAGTTTGCATCACTCCGAGCTAATATTTGATCTTCTACACTGGTATAATTAGTTTGCATTGAGAGTGGATCTGCAATGTAGAAGTGTGGGGGTGATTTGGGTCACCAAGTTTTCCTTCCGAGTCAGGTTTAATTTTCTGATACATTAACGGAAGCACAGCCCTTGCCTGAGCATAGCTTGTTACACACAAGGTCATTGGAACGTTGCTTTTTCATTATTAAGTTAAATGTTTTCAAAAGCACCGCGATCAGCTCGCATCTATGTCAATCTGTCCAAGAAGAATGTTTTCAATCGCAACAAATACCGTAGAGGAACTACAGATACTCGCTTTTCATTGAACTGAGAGACAGGTCGATGAACACACGGAGAAAGTCACACATGCAAGATGAAAACATGTAAGTTGGAGTGGGCAGGACACGTCAGCAGAAATAATGATCGTCGCTGATAAAGACTAGTGACTGACTGGCAGCTCATGTATATGAACTCATCAGGTGTGATACGACCGATCTGTAGGTATCTACAGAATCTGCAATTCAGCCAATAGATGGCGGCAAAGGTTGCTGACAGTTTTGGAGGTATAACCTCTCAATTCGACAAACGTGCGAGTTGACTCTGGAAACGCTGGTTGCCACCGAAATGCAAAATGTACATTACGTAGTCATGACAAAAACTCGACAGGTTTATCAATATCTCTCTGGTCTGAAACGGAAGAATATACAAGAAGTGATGTTTTAGGCAACAGCGCTTCTTCGTAGCATATTAAGTAACTGGCCAAACGTCGGAGGAGTGAAATACAGTGATATTTTGCGAAATAAATTAAATAGATTGTTAGTATGACAGTCCAGTATACCTATTAGAGTGCATGTCTCGTGTAAAACAATTTGCTAAGGTCAGTGATGTTGGTAAATGTCGCTTTAGGAAAGGTTAACCTGTTTGTTTTTGCAATGAAACTGTGGATTTTATACAAATGAATCAGAACCACAAAACAGCAATGAGCACCACTCCTGGCTTATTGGACTTGTTTGCATCCTTTGATGAAATCGAAGCCTGATGCATGCACATGCAACAACCCTTTATTGATCCACTGCTAGATGAGGGCCTAACCCATCACCCATGCCATTCGGTTCATTTGCGTTTTTTTAACCGTACTTCAGCATGCTGGTCACTGCTAGTTGGCAAAGGTGAGGAGTGTGTAGAATGAGCATATTATTACAGGACAACAAACAGTATTGCTGAACTGTCCTCGTTTTTTTCTGTAGTTGTTGACATGCCATTCTCTCCGCGGCGTTTGTGCAGCGCTTTGTGACCCTCGGGTGAAAGGCGCTTTTTAAAATGCTATTATTATTATTGTTTTTTGCCTACCAAATGGCCTAATGGCCTAAACCAGGGGTTCAAACCCTATTGCACCTCAAGGCCCACTTGGGTCTGGTCTCCACGGACCACTAGGTAGCACTTGCAGGCCCACTGCTGGGTCGCGACCCACTGGTTGAGTATGGCGGGCCTGTACTAACATTGTTTTGGGCATCGCGAGCCCTACCGCGAAGCACACCGCATCTGCGCACAGCTGCTAAGCGCTTCCGCCCGTCCGCCCTGCAGATTCCTTCCAGCGCCAGGGCCGCAGTAAAGGCAGGCGGAGGAGCCACGAGGCGATTGCGGTGCAGGCCGCGGCTCCCGTCTCCATGCTGCAGCCCGGCGTCGCCTTCCCCTACTCGCTCCAATACGTGCCGCACACGCCACCCATCATGTACGCGCCTCGCTCCAGCGAGTTTCCCCGCGCGTCGGATTTTGCACACATCCGCGTCTCGCGCGCGGCTTCCTGCGGCTGTTCGTTCGTTATCGGTACCCGCTTAATCCCGCACGGGGTCGCGTTGAGCCGGAGTCTATACCGGTAGACACAGGGCTATACGCAGGATGGACGTTTGCATGTTCTCTCCATGTCTGCATAGATTTTCGCTGGGCACTCCGGTTTTCTGCCACCGTCCAAAGACACGCTGTTATTACCTAGGTTAATTGGCCTACTGATAAAATTGTCCCCGGTGCCCTGCGATGGACTAGCATTCCATCCTGGACCTAACCCTCCCAGGTGCCCGTTTTATATTTTAATTCTTGTATATGTATATATTCAAAATTATTGTCAGCAATTCACATGTTTGTTGTGTTGCAGGAGTCCCGTACAGAGCTTGCAAGCTCACTGGGTATTTTTTCTGCTGTAATAGTAAACATCTATCTATCATCTATCTATCGGGGGTCAAGGTAGAAGCGTTCACGTCGCGATCCCTGCCAGGTAGTACTTGGTACTGCCTGCGAATTCTACCAAACACTTCGAGGCCGAGCTGAAAGACAACGATGTCCAGAGGCTGACCATCGTTCTTCGAAGAATCGCAAAGAAAGAAGAAAGATCTATCTATCTGCTTACCTCTGCCCTATGGACAAACGTTACAAAGAGCCACACAGCTCAACGGTTCCTTCCAGCTTAAGATTTTTTTTGAAACCGGAGCGACTTTGCGGGGGAGCGTGGGTACCGAGGCACAAACGGTGACGGAGCTCCTCCGCACGCTAGGCCACCGCAGCGGGCGAGACGGCACCACGGCCACCGTTGAGAGCGCCTCGCATTCTCTCGGCCCCCTCAGATACTACGCGACGGCCGCACTGCCCGTGTACGTGCCCGTGTCTCCCGCCCGTCTCTACGCCGCTGCCGGCCAAGTGCCGGGCCAGGCTCCAGAGAGGAGTCGGCGAAGCCACAGCGTGGGCCCGGCTCGCGACGGCCCCTGGGCGGCAGCCAGGGACATCTTGTGGAAGGTGAGTTGGCGTCGAGAGCCGCGCGACCTGGTCGTTGCGAGTGAAGAAATATTAACATTGATAAGCTGTGTTTGTAACGTGCGCCACATATTCGGTTCACGTCGAAGGTATTAAATTCGAAGGGAGAACGACTCGGAGGCGCGAGGAAACCGCAGAGAAGCGGAGGAGGCAGCCAGGCGGTCTGCCGGCACCAATATATTTCCGCACACTGCGTCCTATAGAGTATAATGTTATCGGCCAATTAATCAATGAGTGTGTTTTTTTAAGTTGTGGGAGGAAACCGGAGAAACCCGGAGGGAATCCACGCAGAGCAGGGGCAGAACACACAAATCCCCACAGAAAGGCGCCAGAGGCAAGAATCGAACCTGCCCGGGCCAGACCATTCTATCGGTGAGGCGCAGATGGTACCAAGGTGCCACCCTGCCACCAAATAAAATAACGTTTATATATTTTAAAATTACATGAGCAATAGTTATCAAACGATACATTCTATTGTACGATGGAAGATGTGGGAGTACCCACACTGATCCCACCACACGGAACCTTACAATCAATTAATTGTGGTTGTTCCCATGTATACTGCTGGCGGGGAAAAAACTGGGATACAGGAAACCCGCACTGCTGTTTCAACTGCCGCGCGCAGAGTTCGAAGAATTGACATCTGCGAGTCTGGTTTGCTGCTATTCCACCATGACGGCATTCACCCCCCACCGACATTGTACGATCAATCGTAGTGATACCATATATTGTATAGGGTGGCAGGGTAGTGCAATCGTAACACTTGTGCTTCACAGTAAGAACAGCTCGATTCCTGACTTGTTTCGTGTAACGGTTGTATGTTCTACCCCTATTCTGCCTGGGTTTTCTTCTAGGTGCCGCAGTCTCCTCCTGTAGCATGAAACAAAAAAAAACCCGATCCCAATGCCGGAAAACAGCCTGCAAATTACTCAATTGGGATTTCAAACGGCAACATCGCCCCCCCGAATTCCAACCCTTGGCAGGACCTTGCCGCAAAAGCGCTTTGAGACTCAGCGAGGCTTATCCCTCGTGAACAAGCATCGTAACAATGATGATAATAATAATAAATAAATAAATAGGAACACTGCGCAGCTGTGGCTTGTGCAAATTTGCGCACTCGGTGGCCATGTGGCTTTGCCACCTCTTGCCCCTGACAGCACTGCCTTTGCCGGGTCTCCCCGGATGCCCCAGTAATGAACCGCAGGCGTTCCTCCTCAATCTCGGAACTTATGTCAAACCTGCTGTCGCCGCCACTTCCCAGCGGACGCCAGATAGAGACGTACGGCGGCCGCGAATTGTATTTAAATGTCCGCGCAAAGGTGAGGCGCGTTATACGGCCGAATCTGCACCCAGCGTCCGTTTCACCTGCGTAATGAAAGCCGAGCACGGATTTTATTTCACGTAAGGACGATTTCGTAAATTAAAGAGCTGCACTGGGGCTCTCCGCACGGGCTCAAATGAGCGTTTGGAACACGTCTTTAATTTGCCCCTGTGCGGTGTAAGTATGGCAATGAGCCTCAGTTTAATTACCGCGATCGTGACTGCCGCTTCGGAAATCTCCGACGGAATGCCTTCATTACACAGCCGTGCTTACGGAGCACCGACGATTGCCTTTCTTGACGGGCAGCATTTATATGAAAACCGAATCCTTTACAATCTTATTGTAATGTACTTTTTTTGGTTGTATATACCTTGCGGCTGCTGCATCAACCGTTACAGTTCCCTGGCTGCGTATTAACAGGGCCACGTGGCTTCGTTGTGGTTACCTTGCCCAGAAAACTCTGCGTGTTAACCAGTGGTCAGCAGTCGAGTGCGGTCACTCATCTCCCCAAATTTCTGGGCTCAGCATCTTGTCACCGTCGCGAAATCCGAAAAGTGTCTGAATTACCTTTCGGACGACAGATTTGTGCCGTGTTTTTCACCAGCGGAATCTAGTTACATTTCACGGCGTGTTCTGTTACCACTGCACCACCCTGCCTAGCTTTTGAGACATCGAAAGTTTGGGGTCATTCCAGGTGGATTTGCCCAGTGACCCTAATGCCAATTCGAACATGAAATTTCCTCTTCCGCTCAACTTAAACCTCTTCCACCACACGGATCTACAGGAACTGTTGAATCCAATGCTATGGCTACATTCTTCAGGTGCCCTTGGGGTTTTTAATCATAAAACGAGTCACACGTGATGTGACAGGCACTTTTGACAGCTGCCCCAAACTACGGAAAGCGTTTCAGATATGCATTAAAGGTTCCAGAGCAATCGCGCCCTTCAGGTCATTACAAAAAAAAAGTGTTCATTTAAAAAGGTGTAGGCTCGAGTGGTGGTGGTAATAATAATAATAGCATTTTATAGAGCGCCTTTCACCCGAGGGTCACATAGCGCTGCACAAGGGCATCGGAGAGAACGACATGTCAACAACGACAAGAAAAAAAAAACAGCTAATAAAAACCAAAGCAACGAAAATTAAAAGACTAAGGCTGCTTCGAATACACTGAAAGGTCGTGAAACTGGCAATCTTAAGAGCAGCAAAAATATGCCAACGTCCCCTAAGATGGCCATCACTTCCTTAAGGACAAACACGGAGGGAGACAGGCAGGGAGGGTGAGCAATAGGGGGAGACATAGGGGCACAGAGACAGGAAGACAGAGAGACAGACATGAGGGGGAAACAACGCCAAGAACATATTCATAGACACACGTAACATTGGAGTCTATGCGATGATTTAACGTGTAACGCTCGCAAATTCCACACCTGGTCACGGTCGAGACACGGATACGGAGGCATAGCGAGGAAACCCCGAAAGTGGGGAGTCAGCCAGGCGGTCAGGTGGCGCCAACCCGTCACACACCTATATATTATGATGTTATCGCCCAATTAGTTGCGAGAGGAAACCGGAGAACACAGAACAAACCCACGCAGAACATGGGGAGAACACACAAACTCCACGCAGAAAGGTGCCCGATGCAGAAATCGAACTACCTCAGGTTGGACTTTCTGCGAGGCACAGATGTTAGTTACACCACCGTATAGACAGGTACCAGCAGCTGGCGGCGGCAGTCCACAATTGAGGGAGAATGCGAGCCGATAAATTCAGTTCCCGAAGAAGCTCTCGGGATGTGGCGTGAAACAGGCAACATGCGGTACAGCCCGATCACCCATCCGATCGCCAAAACAACACAATCGCAAAAACCTACGAAGCAGTAATTCCGTTGTCTTCGTCATCGTCGGTATTTAGTTCTCAAGTATGTCTCAACACACAAAAAAAATTAACCGATTTTTCCCACTGAACTGAGTGTGGAGCAACACACACAATCATTTGGGTATTCTCTGCTGTCATGGTTAAACATCTATCTATCATATCAAATTTACTCCCTCCGAGCCAGCCGTGGAATTTCCTCATTCCGAGGGCACGGGCGAGTCGATCCGTCGCACGGCGACGAAACGCCCCAGCGGCACGCCCAAAAAGCCACTCCGGAGAACGATGACGAACGCCCTGCTCGAGCGGAACGGCGTCAGGGTAATCCGTTAGGTTCCGCTAACGAAGGAGGTTGCGGGTGGGAGAGGCCGCCGGGCGTCCCCTGCGGAGGCGCTGGGGAAGTCACGCGTCGCTCGCGCCTCCCTTACACCGCCTCGCGGAGCGAGGGCACGCGGAGAGCGAGCGCCCCGCCACGCGAGCCTAACCCGCGCCGCCCCTCGGCAGGGGTCAGGTTATGAGTCCGGCGGCCGGGCCATCAGTCAATTTAGCAGAAGCACGAACAGCATGGATCCGGTAAATTGATCCAAGGTCGAGCAAGCACAATTCGCGGGGAGGCCCGCGCATTTGTTTTTCTTTTTCCCCGTCGTTACATTTCTTATGTTGTCTTAACGGTGCAAGGCGCCCCAAAGGCAAAACCGCCAAATGTATTCCGTTTTTTTTTTCCCTTCCTTTTAAATGTTTTGTTTACTACCTGAAAATATTTTTCGAGGAATTGCGCAAATGCAAAAATGTGGGGATCCGTTCAGCCGCATCGTGCTTTGTGGCGGCATGCAAGATATAGGCCGGCGTGCTTTGCAGTCATTTGTATGTTGAGTCGTGTTATTGGCATTGTTGTTTGCATCCCCAGCAATGTCATCCTACTTCTTCCAGTGCTCATAACGTTTCATTTCGTTGGTTCAATTCGCGGCGTGCAGTGTTTTTTTGATTGTTTTAAATGCATGGTTACACGTTAATTTGTCTCACGAGATTTCCTTCGAAGAAGAGATTCGGTGTTATATTAGTGACGTTTTGGAAGACAACAAAAACTGTGCAGAATTAGTACTTGTATTGGAGAATAACAGGTGCTGACTTAACACAGCCAGCCAGTCAGAGCCGTTCTTTCGGGATAGCCGTGTCGAGCTTTCTCCCTCTCTTTCGCGACGTTTCGCCTCCCAGGTCGGAAGCATTATCAGGCGTTCTAGTTGTATGTGGAAACTGACTTGTTATAAAGTCAACCGACAAAGGGGTGGGTTGGGGCGAGATCCCCTGACCGTTTGTACGGCCATTTGTATGGTCGGGGTCCCTTGATCCTTGATCACTGTTCCAGGCCATCTGGCTCCTTTCCTCGGCGCTCGACACGGCTATCCCCAAAGAACAGCTCTGAGTAGCAAACATCGTGAATCGTGCCGTGAATACCTACATCGATAACAGTATGGCTTACGTTTTTTTTAAATCAATTTGTGTGAAGGTGAGTGTGTGACCCCTTCATATTCATGGCTTTTCCCCAGCTACTCCAATTTCCTTGCACAAGGCAATTCTTTAATTGAATTGATCAAACATCCCAATGGCAGGACGCTCTTGAAAAATAGTCCCGAGACTTGGCGAGGCTTTTGCACAATCCTAAATTAGCGATCAGCATTCACGGCACTGCTGTGTTCCTTATCCAGTCAAGGGTCACCGAGACAGAGCAGCCAACTGAAAATTAGAATGTCGTAGGTTCAATTCAGGCTGCGAGGTTAGGAGGGCAAAGTAAGCATATCAATGGGTTAATTTGTGGTCGATGCGAGGTATGTGAACATTTCGTTGTTCTCTGGATAGTCTTGTCGTTGCCAATAGGAATATGGCATTCTCACCACCCACTCAGAGCAAAAAGCTTATATTCTTTCACGGAGAGAATTTTCAAGGAGAGTGGCACGGTGGTAACGTCTGTGCCTCGCGGAAATAAAGTCCTACCTGTGGTGGTTTGATTCGCGCCTCGGGCGCCTTTCTGCGTGGAGGTTGTGTGTTCTCCCCCTGTTCTGCGCGAGTTTTGTCCGGGTTCTCCGGTTTTCTGCCACGACAATTAAAAAAAAAAAGCCATTAATTAAATGGACGATAACATCATATTATATAGGACGCAGTGTCTGGTAAACGTTGGCGCCGGCTAACTGCATGGCTGCCTTCCCTCCACCTTTCTGCGGCTTCCTGGCACCTCTGAATCGTTCTCTTTGAATACCTTAGACATTGAACGAATATTCGCGGCACGTTTTCGAATGTAATAATGATTGATAATTATAATAAATAATAATACAGTTTGTAACGCGTGCAAATTCTACGCCTGGCCATGGACGAAACACCGATACGGAGCGGCGATACCGAGATGGGGGAGGCAGCCAGGCGGTCATCCGGCGCCAGCCAGCCAGACACCGCTTCCTATATATTATGATGTTATCGGCCAATTAATGAATTAATGGCTTTTTTGTATCAGCTGTGGGAGGGAAACCGGAGAATCCGGCTGAAACCCACACAGAACAGGGGAAGAGAACACACCAACTCCTCACAGAAAGTCGGCAATCGAACCACCTCGGGTAGGCCTTTCTTTCTGCGAGGAGGCGCGGACGTTACCGAGCGGAGTCGCTCCGCACCCGTTCGGGACCGAGCCACTCGGCGACTGACCGCGCGCGACTCTCTGCCCACAGTCGTACGACCCCGGCTTGTTCGCGTCGCTCGACCGGGCGCTGGAGGCGGCCGAGTGCGTCCGCCGGAGGACCAAGAAGCTGTCGCGAGCCCTCCGCTCGGACGTGGACGACGCCGGAGAGTTCTACAATGCCCTGGTGTAGCGGCGCCGCTGCTCACCGGCCTCCTGGGAGCCGAGCGCAACGGCAAGCTGGTTTGGGTCACGCGCAGCACACTTGCCGACACCTTGTTTCGGCGAACCATTGGGAGCCAAGATTTCCTGGCACTAGATTGGGCTAGTGATAATAATAATTGTTAACTATGTCTTTGATTTTAAGCAAAAAATGCCTTATCAATACGCACAAGGCTTCGTGCAAAAATACAATCGTAAGAGGCTAGTTTAATGGCGAGAACAGACTAAAAGCTCTCAAATTTGAAGTCGAGTAAAGCCAGAATCCGGGGTAAGTTTGGAGTCCTTCCTGAAATCGTTATAGGAAAATAAAACAACAACTGAAGTCACCGTTCACCCGCTAATTAAAGTTGTGCTCAATGAGTCGGTGTGCGAATGTGCACTAGCAATTCTAAAGTGATATACATGACGTATACTTATCTCTTGTATGGAATTTGGGAATTGCGTTTTTTGACCTTTATTTTAAGTTTAATTTACAAGTCAAATTAAATTAGTCGAGCTCATCGGATAATATATTTGACCTTCCATGCCCAGTGAGCGTCAGACTTCATCCTCTGCTTCATGGTTTGTGTAAATTGACTCGGACTAAACTATATGGGAGTGATTTGAAAACAAAATTGAATTTTCAGAAATCAAACCGTAAATATTGAGCAAATTGTTATGGAGTGTTAATGAAACATCTTGGATTGTAATTACGTGTACACGTAATTACATTTGCGCGTGATTAAAATGTAGTGTTTTCGAAATTATTTAATTAGTTGCAGTACGCAGAACATCACCCCCCCATAATGGTAAATGTTCCGCCCCATATCGTTCTGCCTTGTTGAAGCTTTACCGTGCTCCAGGGCCATCGGGTCACCACACACGATGAACTATGAGGGTCCAAGGCTTTCCACCCACCACGAGAAGCATTGCGTTAGGTTGGACTATTCTACATTAACATTTGTTGGTTTCGTAATCAATAAATACAATGTATAACGGGCTGAGCATATTCGTTCAACGTCGAAGGTCACGGCAAGCCGGAGCCTATCCCGGCAGACGCAGGGCTATTACCAGCATGGGACGCCTGTCCATCACGGAGCCTGAATTGTGCAGTGTCTTAAAATATAAACATGCTTGTTCTTACGTACAACAAATATTCCTTGAATAGCCTTAAGACTGATTAGTGCAAGTGCTGTTAGCGAGCACCCGTTTATGCCAGCATGCCAGTGAGAAAATCGTGTGGCCGTTTACCTCAAGCCACCTTTGTCTCTCTCGATTCTATCAGGTGGGGATATTTAGCCAAGTAGACATGGAAGAGATCCAGGCAAGGGTCCGATATCACTTGGTTAATAATGTGTACGGCAAGGAATGTAACCCAGGCGTTCGTGATTGTAGCACAATGAGCTAACCATTGCGAAGACAAAGCGCCGTCGTATAGCCACAACATATTTGAGGCAAGTACTGTTAGCGAGCTTATATGAAGGCCAATACAGCCCACGAAGGGGTGGGTGGCCAGCACCACGCACAGCTGCCTTTGTCTGCCTGGCTGCAATGTTTGTACTCCGCTCCAGGCACTCATGTGAGGCGGAGTCGACCTAGTGGAAGCCCAGGACCGGTTCAGAACAAGTGTCACTGGCTGGGAGTGGGAATCGACCTTGGGTCGCCGGGTTCAAAGCACTGGGTACCAACCGCTACTCCACCTCTCTCCCCCAACTGCACCACTACATACACATGCATACGCATTACAGTAGAATGTCACATATCGACTATATGGGGACTGACTGATATTTGAAAAGGTCGGATATTGGATAACAGTTACGCCATTCAAAACACAATGTACTGGGTGTGGGCAGGTCGGATATGCGACGTCAAAATACATATATAAAAGAGACAGCATTTTTTGTAATGCACCTGATGTTTGCAGTGGCCTTACAAAAAGCAGTTTTGTTGCTGGAAAAGAGATTACTTTCTTGTTTTGTTGTATTTTAAGTTTTGCAAAGTATGCCTTGGAGGCTTTCATTTGCAAAGGATCCATGAAGATGGAAACGCATGCTGCGTGCATTCCTAAACAATGCAGAGTTATTTAAAATCAAAGTCCAATGCGTATGTAGTAGACCTCACACGCTTCAGCGGGACCATTGAGACCCGTCTGTACGAGTCATACAGGATCAGTTTTGTATTTATATCAAAGTTGTTAAAGTTGTGGATTCTTCTAAAACTTAGCACCTTTGTAGCAAACAGCTACCTTTACATTATACAAGCAATCCGAGTCAAAGCCTCTTGATTTACATATTAACTTTATAATTTATGAGTTGCTTGAAAAGTGACCGAATATAATTCGTACGCGAATGTGTCTTCTATGAATGTCTGCATAATCGGTGCTCCAGAAATTGCATCAGCCGTTCTTTAGTCAAGGATGTAATCAGAGAGAGTGTTTTAACCCAGCTAAGATCAAACAGAATAGGTGCATTGCTGAGAGAAACAATTGACAATGTAATGGTTTAAAAAAACAAATATTTCTCACGTTAAAGGATGTGTTAATCTAGCAGGGGTTTTATAACGACTGCTAGAGATACATTATACTGTTGTACGCGTGTGTGTTTAAGCAAATAAGCAATTGGTACAATACATGTTTACCTCATTATGTTGGTACACAGAGCTGAATCAAATGTTTATTAATAAAATTGTGTGTTTTATTTTGTGTGTCTACATACGGCAAGGTGCCTCACTGTAAACGCTGCAATAATCATAACTGCTGTTTGATAGTTTAGGTGAAGGGGGCTCCTACCTGTAACATCACGGTACGCAACATTGGGTCAGCGACCCTGAGTCCACGGATGAGAGCCAGACAATTGAAACTTCTCTCGGTCGGCCAGTTTATCTCGAATCCAGCCTTCACAAACTCCCAATTGCACAGCGTTCCGTTATTACTATCAGGTGCGTGCTGTGTGCAGTGTGCTCAATTTGCATTTGGGTATAAACTATTAGTAATTGGGGGGGGAGGGGAGGCTGGTAGTGGAGGATGGCAAAAGCTGTAGGTTGAGAAACTCGTCTAAAATTGGGCTTTCCTGTTGGTCCAGAAACTGTGCAAACATTTTTTTACGCATTTAAAATTACAATTATGTTGTTACCCACAACTCTGTGGAAAGGCCCATAATTAATTTCATGGCTACTTTATGTACAGCCTTGAAAGGTCATGGAGGTCATTTCTAACATATTAATTTTTATAACACGCAAATCTCTTTCAAAGTACCTTCATTTCCATTGCCCTTCCCAACAGGATGGAAACGCACAGATCGCATGCCTCCTCCCACGCAGTGAATTGATTTGTTTATTGAATGACCTTTAATTTAGGAAATGATTGCAATGCCACTAAATAGGTAACTGACTTTGAACGTATTTAAATTGTAAACATGTGTTTGTTCCAATGCCTTTTAAAAAAAAGAACAATTTGTACGTTTTGCCTTAATATATTTTAACACTCTTTTCCATTTATGTATTTTAAATTATGATGCAAGTCAAACCGCTGTTTTAAATTTTACATTTTAAAATAAATCGTACTGGTTTTGCTACCATCAATATGTATACAATTTTTGTTGACATTTTTTAAATGCATTATATATATTTTTAAAACTGTGAAATTTCTATAATACTATATAAAAATAAAAGTTTAGTCTCAAATGACTGTCTTCTCAATGTTTACTCTGCTATGCTAATTTAATTGTATTTGCCTATAACACCGTATTTGGTTTTAAGGAAACAGTTCAATATTTTCTGAATTTCCACAAATTAGCTAGCTGTACAGCATTGGGTGTAACTTAACCCTATTCTAAAATACATTTGCATACCTAAAAAATCCATTATGTCGGTTTAAAAATCGGTGATACTAATCTTGAACTGTGGCCCAAAGCGTGTATATTTGATACTTCCAATCTAAATGATCCGACCTTCATTATTCTGGCATTTTTAACATAATTGTAATTATTCCAATTGAAAATGTAGTTTCCACTTCTGTAGCGGTGGACCCACACCACCAGGGGGCAATACCAGCTAGTCATCAATTCTCCCACCCGCTGTAACGCATTTAGACATCATAGCTTGAAATCGAGATCGATCCAGCGCTAAACAAAGCAGTGAAAGGGGGACATATCCCGTGATCAGTGTGCTGTTCGAGTGCACAACGATGTTTTATAACATGAGTTCGTATTGTTATAATTATGCTTGCTTACCCAGGAAAGCTTTTGTCGTAGGGGGCGATGTTGCAATGTGCAATCCCAAATTGAGGGCTTTGCAAGACAATCTTTCAGCATTGGGGGTGTTCGGCCAATACAAGTTACATTACAGTCCATCTTGGTACATATGTCGTGTGACCCCTATTTAATTTATCCCTAACATTTTTCTCCTGTGCTCATGCATTTGTTTATTTCAGATTGATAAACTTTACGTTCCATTTTTATATTCTTCACATTACATTACACACCCATTGCTATACAAAAATATTACGTTTTAGAGAATTAAATGGGGGTCACAAGACATCTGGGCCATCCTGGATATGTTTTTATAGCTTTTTTTTTTGCCACGGAAACGAGGCACTGCTGTATTCCTCATCCAAATCGCTGGAGGTACCGCATATTCATTTGTATATTTAATATATTTTCACTACCCAAGCGGGGTTTGCCTAAAGCACACACGCCTCTGCTTTATTTCCAGATGGTAAACAAGAGCCATCTCGATCAGGCGCCCGTACTTTTGACGGTGAACTTTTACAATATGAGCGAGGCTTCCGCAAAATACAAAGCATCGCCGCCAATTTTATTCTTTAAAATCACAAAAGTGCACGGCTCACGATAGGATAATTATAAATATACAGCCCCTTGTCAATCAACTGCTGGATGAATTGCACCTGGCTGCGTCGGCAATAACGGTTGCTTGGCCAGACTTCGCCACATGGAGCAGTCTGGGTTGTGAAAGGGACGGCCAGGATATCACTCCTCATTCACTGATGTTAGCCATAGCTGGTAATTGAACAGTTTTTATTCAGTCATGTTTTTTTTTATTTTGGCTGGCCGCTGGGTTTGCAGTGCCATGCGCTAACTATTTGCCCCAGTGCTCCAACGTGGTACACAATGGTGTTTGAAAGGCCATCAATAAATATCCCCGCACCTCTAATTTTGTCTGAACGGTAACCAGTGTCTAAGACACGTGCAAATTTGAGCTTCACTCCACCTTTGGGATGGGCATGTTATGGAGTAATCCAAAAATAATTCGTTCATTCATTGTCAGAAACCGCTTAATCCTGTACAGGGTCGCGGTGAGCCGGAGCGCATCCCGGCAGACATAGGGCACAAGGCAGGGCCATACCCAGGATGGTACGCCAGTCCATCACAGTGCACTGCGCGAAATTTTAGTCGGCAGGCCAATTAACCTATGCAGCCGCATGTGCCAGCAAAATAAAATAAAAAATACATTGAGAATTTCCTTAACAATGCACTAATTTCTACTGCGTAAGATTCATTGCAACGATATTCACACACAATGCTTAACACTTCCTACCCAAGGTCTAAATTGTAATGTCAAGGGAGGGAGAGATAAATAAAACCCATGATGCAATGAAATCCAATGGGGTGGAGGATTAAGGGTCACAGCGAAGTGCCCTGGTGTGGAATATCTGCAGGTGTAATGCCACCGCAGTGATGCTTAACGGAGGGCGGCTGGAACAACCTAATGCGCTGCGAGAGGTGGTGTTGATTTCACCGCTCGCTGCTGAGCACGCAGCTTTAGCTTTGCTTCTATGTCATGAGGCACTTGTGAAAATAATAACATACTTAATAATACATGGAGGAACAAGGGCTGATGGAAGCTCGGATGGGGGGGTGGTGCTGTGACGGTTCGGCAGGGCGGAAGCTATGGCGAGGCAGGTAGGGTAGCAGTTGAGAGAGTGGTAGGTTGGAGGGGCGGAAGTACGGGGAGAGAGACGGTGGGATGATTGGGGGTGGGTGTTATCACTTATCAGTGGAAGGGCGGGCAGGAGCAAAGCCAGAATGTCAATAAAGATCGGAGCAGATTAATGCACCTTGATGGCATCCAAACAGTGTTCAGCACAGTGAATTTTCGGAACATTTTGCTTTGGGTACACACAGCACTGTTATTGCGGCATTTCCAAATGATACCGACACCGCCACACAACTCCAAACATTTGTCCATTGGGAGCGGATTACAGGTGTTCAGTGTGATATTAGAATGTTTATTGTGTTAAAAGGATGCGCTTGTCATTAACTTACGTTTGCAAGTCTTCAGATGAATATTTAAACTTTGCTGGGAGAAAAGCGGTAGCACTCTGGGGATGGTTTATGGTCTACGTGATGTTTAAGAGGTGTGAGTTTGGATATTCAGTTAAAAGACGAAATAAAGGCCAACATGAGTCTGAAGGTAATCGATCACAATAACGCTGCTACGTGGTGTTTTGCAGTTGCGCTGTACATCTTCTGTGACGGCTTCACAGTTTGTAGCTCATGCTCTGAAGCATAACGTCTGAATTCGATAGGAGCTGAACGAAGTGGCTCATGTCCTCCTTCAATTATTTAAATTATATAGAGGGTTGCCACTTTCTCGGAGCCACCGGGTGTTGTTTATTTACCGTGTCTAAGGATTGAACTGGAGTTGCCGGGAGAAAGTTTGTCACTTCTAGATATGTGGTGAAACTGGACTCATAGAGCGACGCATAATATAGACAAAATAGCCAACTAATTGTCGCTTTAATATTGAAAGTCCATCATAAGCGCCAGTTATTGCCATCGAGATCAGGCACTGCTATATCAACATGGTCAAGTGACACTTTGAGACAGCACTCGGCTCGCCTTCAATTGAAACACGGGGTCGGGGAGCGACGTAATTAACAACATAATGACCGTTCCTCAGTTTTATGTATCTGAGCTTGATTCCGTGTTATCCTATTATCATTAACCCGAGGGGCCCCTTGAGCTATACGAGTTAGAGATTAAAGCCAGTATTAGCGATAAGACCAGTGTTAGTGATAGGACCAGTGTTATAGATATGATTCAGTGTTAGAGATAGGAACCAGTGTTGTGACACGAAACGGTTTGGAACCCGCGTGTTTGTTGATTCCGCTGAGATGTTTATTATTCTGAGCTATTTATTATCACAGCAGAAAAATACCCAGTGAGCTTGCGAGCTCTTTACGGGATTCCTGCGACACAACAAACATGCGAATTGACGAAAAACATTAAAAAAAAAATACATTCTTAAATAAAAAAAATTGTTACACTGTGTCGCAGGTTAATCCCGTGAAGAGCTTGCAAGCTCACCCGGTATTTTTTTCTGCTAGCAATAACAAACATCTATCCATCACTAACATTCTGTGATCGGCGCTTGCCCTCCAAAACATAACGGTTGCGTCTCGGTCACGGCCGGCTGTTTATAGGCACACTCCAACCCCGCAGCCCGCTCCCTCACACCGCACACAACCCCCCCTGCCCGCCCCAGGATCACCTTTTGAATGCGAGCCCCGGGGAGCACTGGGACGGTCCGTGGAACTCGTTCTTCAGACCCATTATCAGCCCGGGCGCACACATCCTGTGGCGCGGCGCGGGGTGGGCGGACGATCGATGATGGGGCTGGAAAGCCTCGACTTCCCTGGGCGGGCCCGTCCGTCCCCGTGGACCGGGAGAGTGTATCGGGGCCGCACTGTAGCAGACCCGGCCGAGCCATTCCCGGGTCAGACGGCAGTCTTCAACTCTGGGGCGGGATATAAACAAAAAATCGGGAGTCAGTAACTTTAAAGGTTTTATGGTCGTTAAAAGGCGCGACTAAGACGGAGACGCGTCGAAGATAAGGATTTGCATTAATGGGGGGCTTAAATGCCTCAGAGGTCGCCGGAATATTTTCGCTTTGGGAGGGCACAAGGCAAGCATCGGTGGTGCTAGGCGTAAGCAAGCTGAGCTTACGGCCTCAAGTAGCTCAAGGGAATTCTTGAATCGTGATTAAAATAGGGGCGCACCGTAGAGTTTATCCCCGTATAAATATAGGACGCCCATCATACTTAGCCAAGTGACAGATGATAGACGTTTATTAGGTAGATTTTTAGCATAGCAGAACATACCCATGCAAACTCCACGCAGAAAAGCACCCGCCTCGGGTGCCTTTCTGTGTGGAGTTTGCGTGTTCTCCCCGTGTCCGCGTGGGTTTTCGCCGGACACTCCGGTTTCCTCCCACAGTCCAAAGACATGCTGCTGCATAGGTTAATTGGCCTGCGGACTAAATTGCCCCCGGTGCCCTGTGATGGACTGGCGTCCCATCCTGGGTATTGCCCTGTACAGGATTAAGCGGTTTCTGAAAATGGATGGATGGATGGACTTCCCATTCTGTGTAATATCAAAGAAGGAAATACATCGGCTTACATTTAGGGGGAAATTAAATACTTGGAGGGCTTAAACTGTGAAGTTTCACCGGTATTCGCAAGTGTGATTTTTAAACGTATGGTGTCTGTAATGTGTAATCTACAATATTTCCCTAAATGTTCAGGAAGCGTGTGTAATTATTCAAAACAACCAGGCGGTGGTGTCATTGCAGTGCTTGACGCAGCTCGAAGATCGTGAAGCTTAAATCCCAATAAGTGGTCTACTCAGCCCATCATCCTTCAAGGGGTCAATAAAATTGCGACCACATTGTGAGCAGTCAACAGTGTTTTTGACCTATGGAGAGAATTACCTCTGCCAAGGACTCTTAAAAGCAAAGAAGAGCTGTAGACCGAAACGATCGCTCTAATATATAGACATTTTGCACTGTTAGGCATGTGTTAATAGCCATTGTAGCAAGGTTCCCGAGTCTGTGACCATTAGAATGTATAATTCACGCGCTAAGTCATCGCAAATCTTGGTATGCAATATGAACGTGGCAGCGATGTTTCTGCACGAGTGTCATCAATCTGCACACACTCGCAGTATGCTACAGCACGTGTGGGGATTCAGTGCCGCGTGGAAACTCGGTGAGCATCGCTCCGTACTATTCCATCCATCCATCCATTTTCAGAAACCGCTAAATCCTATACAGGGTCGCGGTGAGCCGGAGCCTATCCCGGCAGACACAGGGCGC
>JAZEWU010000048.1:2225044-2271574 GCA_036362915.1 Geotria australis | reverse complement strand
ACCCGAGGGTCACAAAGCGCTGCACAGGGCTGCGGAGAGAACGGCACGCCAACAACGACAGAGAACGAAAAAACAGCAACATTTTTTAAAATGAAAGGATGAGGCAAGTTTTGCATAAAAAAATGTTTTCTCTCTAACCACCTCTGTCCGAGCAGCGGTGAGAGGGGGAGCGCTCGACACGGATATCCCAAAAGAGCAGCTTTGAAAAGCAACTATCAATGTGGACTTTGTTTCAGCTACCGTGCCACACGATCAAATCGGTGACCTCTGCTTTGCAAATCTGGTGTTTTAACCATTACACCAGAGAGCACAGCTGCATCCCTCTGCTGCCTTTAACGCTCATATTAATTATTGCAACAATCTTCTATCTCACTTTCACCCTGGGTCACCGCACACGCAGACGCCATTCGTCTTTGGTTGGCACGAGAAAAACGTTGAAGCCCCCTTTGCACCGGCTATTAATTGCGTGACAGCGTTGATGAATTGCGTTAACAGGTAACTTTAATGGAAAAACAGAGCAATAAGTGTGACAAAATCACACAACTTGAAATTAGTGGGACACCACTGCCAATGGGTTGTGCGGGCAATTCAAAAGCTCGTGCGGTCACATCCATCATTAACCACTGCCCTGTCATAGGAAGCATAAAATATGTGAAACGGACAGACGTTATGGGCAATGATCCAACGAGCAGTAGCGCACGGAGAGAAGAAAGATCGACTTATATTCTCAAGTGGCTGTTATTCTTATTATATTGCGCCACTCTTAGCGTTGATATCATTAGCGAGCGACTCCGTAAAGGGTACTTTTGTTTTTGGACGCAACCAATTAGCGTTGGCAATTTATCATCATAATCATCGCTTTCATCGCTAATTGAATAACCTTTCACCACGCAGCCATGTATAACCAAGACCAACGACATATTGAGATAATTGTTTGTGTTGTGTACGTTTCTTGTGTCATTATTCCACTGCCAAAATACCCATTTGTAACTTCTTAACTTTATCAATTTCGAGTCGGAGAAATATATAAATAGAAGCAGGATCAATCCCACAGAGACCAATGGAACCCATCCAAATCCAATGGAATCCATCCAAATCCATTATACAGGCACTAATTACGTTTCCCCAAAACATCATAAATAATTTCTGCAGTAGGCTGGCATTGTTATCAAAGTACAGCATCCACGCTCGTGGTAGCTGTGGTATTTTCGTGCATACCTAAACACCAGCAATTATCCGCTTGCGCGTACGCGGGAGGAAACATGGCAAAGCGCGCGACGCGTGTGTGTAAGTGTGTGTGCGTGCCTGCGAGCGAACGAGCAGGCCACACGCTGATTAAAGAGAAACGTGCCACTTTGCGCGACATCGCGAGAGAATTGCGGGGGTCACAGGGGTTCGAATTCTTCTGGGACGAGCACAGTTTACCATTTAACGCACACTCTTAATTACATTCGCTCTGAGCCATCCGTACGCCCGCATTGCACGCCACCAGCCAGCAAGGATCACGGTCGCAATTTTCCGATACCCTACCCCCTTAATCACGCCGAATTTACCCGGCATCGCAAATGACGTTCGTCCAAACGCGTAATCGTGCTTTTCTCGGCGCGGGTTGGGCGAGGTGGGGGAGCGTGGAAATTCAAGCCGCAAATTCAAGCCGAGCGCTAAAGGTTGAACGCACTTCTGGGCTGCGAAATCTCTAAAGCCCCGAGAGGCTAGGGGAGTGCTCGCTTCGCCTTGCTTGCGATGTACCGCGACAGCCTTTGCCTCCGTCCGTTGGAAAATGCCACACAGTTGGTGCGCCGGGACAGATATACGGAAATGTGCGGCCATGCGTAACGGGGCAAGGGGACCCCGGTGAGGAGAACAGGAAGGCGAAATAACGCCACGCACGCAACGCGCGCCGACGCACAGAAACACACGCCACGAGGTAGAGATTCGACCCCCCCATTCTTGGGCCGTATGGGAACGCCGAGTGAAATGTTAGTCGAAGCTGGCATCCGAATCCCACTGGATGTGTTTCTTCCATCCCGACTCCACCGCCCCGGTGCCGATGTGCACAGACCATACGCTTGGCTTGCTGTACACGTACCAGATATTTATTTAAGGCCGAGGCAACCCAGGGGAGGTCCAAGCCGGGTTCACGTAGAAAGCCTCGATGGGTGTTGCGTATCACGGCGAAGGCAATCAAATCCGACTGGCTAGGGTTTCAGCCACAACGCTAACATTTCACGTGACGTGAAACAGACAAATATGCCCTCTATAGACACATATAGACTGTTGGGGCAAGTGCTGTTAGAGAGGAGCTATTAAGGTGGTGTGGACAGAAGCACTCCCGCCTCACTTGTCTAGAAAGTGCTGATGTTTACACGCCACACAGCTACTCATTAATTCAATCTGGTAGCATCGCGGGATCTGTTCAGAAAATCGTCACTGGTTGTTGGCCGTGAGCGAGATTCGAACTCGAGCCACAGCCAGGTTTGTAGCCCAGCATAGCGCTAACCACTGAGCTCCCGCTGCCCCACACACCACGTACACACACCACGTAAAAACCACACACACGCACGCTATCTGTCGCCCGTCTGCCTTGGCAAACGCGCAGCGCGGGCAATCCGCCTCACAAAAGCGACGGGCTGCCGGCGTCGGTCACACGATCCGCCGATTGAACCTCCGGAGGGGGACGCATAACCAAACGGTGATCGGGTAAAATAGATTCCGCTCAAACGTCCACCACGTCTGAAAGTGCACGCGACAAAAAAAACAACACTCACGCGCGCACACACACACAGAGACACAGAGAGAAAAGAGAGAGAGGCATTTACAATAGCGGAAGATTATCTTGTTAAACAACGGAGCCGTCTGCCTCGTGGAAAATGAAGGCCCCTCTAAGGAAATAGCGCTGCTCCGGGGATAAGGTGTGTTCAGCGACGCGTGGAGCGGTTCGTTCCGCAAGTAATCCGGCGCGCGCGGGGGGCTGGGAAATAACGCATTTATTGCCCCTTGCAACGCAAGTGGAAATGGCTTTTTCATGTTAATTAAAACGGCGCTGATGTTGACAAAATATGAACCCATTTTAGAGCAGGGGGGCCCCCCCATTATGCGTTCTTATTAAACCGTAATGTAAAGCCAGACAATTGGCGAATGACAGTTTTTCAAAAGGATCAATGCGTGCGCGCTGAAGGCCTTTTTGTTATTTTATTAACGCCGGTGAGAACGGCAAAGGGTGAAATTCGCGATTCGGTCATTAACGTCTCTCAAAATTAGGTTTCGCAGTTGCGCTAACATGAAAAGAAATTCTACTTATGTCCGTTATAAATAATCGCAGATTGCAACCGTCGCATTGTGAAATGTAACGTAAGGTGTTTTTAAATGTACGTCATTAACTGTGCCAATCAATACTCAATTAAATGCACCACTCGTTTGTTCCGTGGTTTGTATTTACTTTTGCTCTTTAATGCGCGTTTACGAGTTTATCGTTTCATCTTTTACTGCTAGTTAATGGGCACAAAATAACAAATTTGATGTTTGAGATTAGAGAGGAAACAATAAACGTGCAACTTCGCTCATGCCTCTTTCATTTAACGCATTAATGATGTCGGAATGTACTATGGCGTTCTAATCTCACGCGCACATATACGCAGCCAGAATGTAAAGGTGCAGCCCTGCAATTGCGGTGCTAGCTGGTGGAAGGAGCTTCATGTAGGCAGCGGTGGTGGAGCGGTAAGTGCGCTGTGCTACGTACCACGCGGCCCCACGTTCGATTCCCGCTCGCGGCCAACACCAGTTACGATTTTCTGAACCGGTCCTGGGTCGACTCAGCCTCAAATGAGTACCTGGTTGAGTGTGTAAGCATAACCACTAGGGAGACAAAGTCGGCTGGGCGTGGTGCTGGCCACCAGCCCCTTCAGACCCGTGCCGGCCTTCGTAGGTGCTCACTAACGAGCACCTATGTTAATTTAAAAAATGTATTTCTTAGTCAACGGACAATGCCTATAAAAGCAATACCTATAAACCGCATTGGTTGATTGCACTTACTGTAAGCACAACTTTAATCCCCCACTCTAACCTATCATACCGTTGCCTCTAACAAAAAACCTTCACAAAAAACACACATTTCACACCCGATATTCTGGAGGACAGTTGAAGTGCTAAATATATTTATTCAAATACTAAAACATCCACCAGACAGACATTTTTATAAATTTAAAAGGGAGGATTCCTCACAGTAATGTCTGCCCAAGGCCCTCGATGGGCTCAGAGCACCACTACTTAGTCGGAGCCATTCAACGATCCAACTCCAGGACGTGTTTTTTTTATCGAGAATGTCAATTATTAATATTTCACACGTGACGCAAGTTCGATTCCCGGCTCGGGTGCCTTTCTGTGTGAAGTTTGCGTGTTTTCCCCATGTCCGTGTGGGGTTTTTCCGGGCACTCCGGTTTATTCCCGCAGTCCAAAGACATGCTGCTGCTACTGCCTAGGTTAATTCGCCTGCTGATTAAACTGGCTCTGATGCGCTGTGATAGACTGGCATGCCATCCTGAGTAAAGCTCTGCCTTGCACCCTATGTCTGCCGGGATAGGCTCCGGCTCACCACGACCCTGTACATGATTAAGTGGGTACTGATAATGAATGAAATAATGTTTACGCAGGAAATCTTCAATGAGCCTCTAGACTAGTTTGAAGGTGCATCCTGCTCACATTTTTACAGTAGGGGGGCAATGTTGTCACGTGTAATCCCAACTAAGTAATTTGCAGGCAATGTCTCAACATTGCGATTTTTGGGCCAATGCCACT
Source organism: Geotria australis (assembly GCA_036362915.1). NCBI lineage: Eukaryota > Metazoa > Chordata > Hyperoartia > Petromyzontiformes > Geotriidae > Geotria > Geotria australis. The sequence continues at coordinate 2,266,780 of JAZEWU010000048.1, read as the reverse complement.
CGTGACAAAGGTGCCCGAGTTAGGACTCAAACCCAGGGAGGTACTGCTGTGAGGCACGCGTATTTACCACTGCGCCGCTCTGCTGCATTTCTAACAGACCCACCAACTAAATTAACAGCTCCCATTGTATTTCCATTAGGTTATTTCAAATTAGCATGGATTTTGTTCTAAATGCGATAGCTTAAACGGGTTCTGCTGTACGCAAGCAAGCCCGTGCACAAATGCCTTCATAAATAAATCAGGGTGTCTCCATTCGTCATCGCTCTATTCATTACTATTCCACTGGCCTGATGAAAGCGCATCAGCAGGGACATCCACACCGTTATTTTTTAAACCGAATGTTACCTTCTAATTTACTCTTAATCAACCATGCCAGCACGGCAAACAAGGGGGGGTGGGTGGCAATGGACACACCCTACCACATGCTTATTTGAGGCAGAGTCAAACCTAGGGAAGGCCCCGGAACGGTTCAGAAAATTATCACTGGTGTTGGCCGTGAGTGGGAATCAAACTCGGGTGACCGGGTTTGTAGCGCAGCGCGCGAACCGCTACACAACCGCTCCCCAAAAAAAACCACACACACACACATATATATATAGTAAGTGTAAAAGCAAAATAAATTGACCAGGCTAGAAAATATTTACAAAAAATGTGAATGAGAATTTAATGGAATATTATATCATGATATCCATCCACCCATGGGAAAAAATAATAATAATTATATCATGATTATAATAAATAAACATGACAGTCCCATGATAAAATAATCCATGTAGCACCTGCATAGAGCGGCAGTGGTGTGGTGAGTAGCGCTGTCGCCTCACAGCAACAAGGTCCCAGGTTTAATACCGGGCTTTAATTCAATTCAACTTTATTTGTCAACTCTACCATATGTACAGGACATATGTACAGGACATATGTACTGTACATATGTACTGTACTACCATATGTACTGGACATATGTACCATACGTTGTGCCTTTCTAACCTGTAATTTTAATCAGATGGCCATACAAAAGTCACTGTGAAGGCTAAGTTTCTAAAGCTATTGATCAAAATGCACCAATTAATGTCAAGATTAATCATACACCTACTGGGACTTGACAAAGACAGATATTTGAGAACAACTTTTCTCTTCGCTATAGTAAAATCATTCCGCTATTATTCAAGCAATTGGGACCGTGTGAAAACTGGACCAAATTTAGCGGTTAGGCATTGAAAAATGACAATCATTATCAACGGAAACAGCTCACTAGATTAAATTCCCATGCATGAACTGGCCATTGCATGTACATACACTGATGGATGAGGGCTCATGAACCCATCTGTGCATACCCTTTGAGTGTTATTGTCTCATGTGAGTCGTTTTTATCTGGGCATACTCCGGATTCCTTCCACGTGCAAATCACACCTGAAATAATCGTTAACAAAACGTGCCAACGTAGGAGCTGGCTGAAAGAGTTTTGCGATATCGTAATTATAGAGAACTCAATTATATTTAGGAGCAACATCACATATCCGCCGGCCAATTAACCCACTCAATGCAGACTTTCTCTATGCTGTGACCGTCATTTTCTATAGCTGTGCACATAGAATGACGGGTTGCTCTGCGGAGCTGTTCTTTCGTGATAGCCGTGCCGAGTGCTCTCCCTCTCCTTCTTGCGACGTTTCGCCGACGCTTCCGAAGTGAGAGGTGAACCGTCGTGAGTGAGAGAGAGAGAACGCTCAGTGACACGGCTATCCCGAGAGAACATCCGTGAAGAGCAACCATCGGTTTTGGAAAGCGTTGAACCAAACACTTTATAACGTGCGATCGCAATCAGTGACCCGCGCTCATCCACCAACCCTGACTATTCGGGGCACGTCAGCACCCAATCGGACAAAGTCTTCGAAAACCTGGCGCAGCTTTGGCAACCTACTTTTACCATTCACTGAAACACGTTTGCGCGACCTCCGTAGTCCCTCTCAACTCTTGCACGGCATCGCCCGCTCAAGGAACAAAAAAAAACTCAGAACGGCGCTTCTCTACAGCCGCACCTAGAACCTGGAACACCCTACCCATAGAACTTCGTCAGACCACCAATAACCTCGACCTTCAAAAAACATCTCAAACAACACCTTTTTCAACAGCCATATTCACACTGAGCTTGGCTCCGCGCCTCAGTATTTGTGTCTTGCTCTGGCTGGGCGGGGAATTTGTGCGCGTTATAAATTGTATTATTATTATTAATACTCGAATGCGGGCGTAAAAAACAAAAAGCATGGTGCGGGTGTTGCAACACCCGCACTTTCACAGAAATATGATTCCATCCCCCCCACTTTTTCCTGAGGTAGTCTCATATCATATGTTGTGACACCCGCACTTTCAAGGAAACATGATTCCATCCCCCCCACTTTTGCCTGCAACACCCGCGGCAGCGACGCGCCTGCACACGGCAGCTGTGCCGACGCGGGGTTGAGACGCGGCCGTCGGGTGAGACGGAGCAGACGACAAACCGCGGCTCCTCTCGCCGAGCGAATGATGTTCGCGAGCAAGCGATTGCTTCATTGAGCAGACAGGCCCAAGCATTGGACACGAGCCCTGTGCCAATTTAATAAAAATCTATACAAACGATACGTGCGTACGTGTGTGTGTGTTTACGCGTGTGGCTATAGTCCACTGGATCCTATCAGATTATTTACGTTATTATAGCGTCTGCTGCCGTCGTGTAACGGTTCGTACACTGGATTTGTAATCCAGAGGTCACTAGGTATTTGTGTCTTGCTCTTGGCTGATGGATGCAATCCTGTCATTAATTAATTGGCCGATAACATCATAATATATTGGGCGCAGTGTGTGGCAACGTGTTGGCGCCGGCAAACCGCCTAGCCGCTTTCTCCGCCTCTCTGTGGTTCACATTGAATAAATATGTGCGCGTTATAAATTGTAATTATTGTTATTAAGATTTCAACCGTCATGACCAGGGTTTGAACCCACTAGCTCTGGGTCGCCAGTCCGTTGCAAAATTGAGCATTAAACAGCGGAAAGATCGTACCGTCATTTTGCAGTGTGCCTACTAAACAGACGAGTCAATGGGGTTAATTGAGTGTAGAGCAAGCAATTCATATTAAATCAATTTCTTGTTGTGGGTGACGGCCTTCTTACAATCAGGGCATGCTTGTTTGTGTTTAGATATGAAAGTGTTTGATCATTTTTTTCCAAAGCTGTTCTTTCGCGATAGCTGTGTTGAGTGCTCCCCCTATTTCCTTTGCGACGTTTCGCCTCCAACTTTGGAGGCATCCTGAGGTGTTCTGAGACTGAGGATGCTAAGCCTGAGGATCCTTCAACGTGGGAGGCAACACGTCGTGAAGGAGAGAGGGGGAGCGCTCGACACGGCTAGCCCGAAAGAACAGCTTTGGAAAGTAATTTCTCATGTATTGACCGGTAAAAACCTGCATCAGTAACATTTGCAAGTGTTTGCTAACAGCACTTGCCCCAACAGTCTGTTAAAGGCTATATGGGAGATATTTGTTTTGTGTTATGTATGTACGAGATTATTTATTGCGCTATTATTGAAGCAGTCTTCTCACTCCAAGGATACGTTTGTGATAAAAAAAAATATGGAAACTACCCGACGTAAAACAAAGCACAGCGTACACTGTACCGACGAAAATCCACAGGCAAATGTAAACCGACCAACGCAAAACAAGCGGTGGATAAAATTACCGAAGGCAACAAAACATTGACAACTGAATGAAACGTTTAACGGGCGGGCCACAGCGCGACAAATATCGAGGGCTCCCTGGCGATACAGCGTGTCTTCAAATTATTCTTGTGTCATCCAACGCGACACGGTGGCTTTTGCAGAAAACAATCAAGGCCCGATTGCCGCAGAGACAGGTTGCGATGGTGCCTCAACAGATATCCATCCTTCAGCCAAGTAAGGATAGATGGCCCCTTATCAGAATTGACATTTTTTCAGTATCAGCTCATTGCGGTGGAAAGGGCATCGGAGACTCGTACTGTTTTTTGCTTCATCTCTTATAAATAACGTTTATTTATAGCATTATATATTTGTTTATTCACCCGTTTATTTATTCAACATGTGGGCAAAAGCTTTTACACATTATGATCAGGGATTGTGTGAAGTGATACATAAATTGAATTGGAAGTGGCTTAAAAGCCGGGGGATTTTTTTTGTGTTTTGTCTTTTTCGCGAGTGAGCGAATGTTTTTTTCTCTGTGCGATGATCACACGCGTTTCGATAAAACGTTTCAAAGTGACCTTGTTCGCTGATCTGTAAATAATTATTTCGAGAACCAGACTGTGTGACCTTCCCGCTCGCACCGTGGTATTATTGGTGCCGCGAAATTTCCAATTGTTTAAAATAACGCGAACCAATTGGAAATACCGTCAGCAAACGTGAATGAATGTGATTTTTGTCTCAGCGCACACATCTAAACAAAATCCAAAGACCGGTCATAACAATAATAATAATGATGGTTGACCTTAATAGTGGCTGAGAGAGGTTATCAAGCAGCACAGTATTGTCTTTATAACCACAAGGTTGGGCTAACCAACCAAAAATCAGTCGTGGAAAGTTCATTGATTTACTGTATTACTTTTGTTTGTTTTCATATTTTCAAACGTGTATACGAATGGCGTGCACTGTAGTAGAAACCTAGTCAACGTGAAGTATTGTTTATTACAGATTGGCGCTGACCGAGTGTTGAAATGGCGGCCAATGTTGGAAACTTTTCAAGAAAATATTTCATCAATGACTAGTTCTCTTTCTGTATTCCGTGTTTCTCACAGGCACCGCAAGATGGCGATGATTCTATCAGCTCCGAGCCGAGAGAACAGCCTTCAGCTGATTGACGAAATCCTCGGCAGAGTGCCGCATTATATATAGATCACGCTTGTCGACCATGGAGAGTGTCACTGAGGGTTCTGCAAAGCTTTCGCATTAGAGGGCAACGTTGCTGTGTTTCAAAACAACTCTGTAGTTTGCAGGTGATCCATCCATCCATTGTCAGAAACCGCTTAATCCAGTATAAGGTCACATTGAGCCGGAACCTATCCCGGCAGACACAGGGCGCAAGGCAGGGCTATACCCATGTTGGGACGCCAGTCCATCACAGGGTACCGGGGACAATTTATTCCGCAGGCCAATTAACCTATGCAGCAGCATGTCTTTGGACTGTGGGAGGAAACCGGAGTGCCCGGCGAAAACCCACGCGGACACGAGGAGAACGTGCAAACTTCACACAGAACGGCTCTCAAATCAAGAATCAAAGCCAGGGCCTTACTGTGCCACCGTGCTACCCATAACATAGTTCATTTAAAAAAGAATTGGCCAAAACACCCCAATTCCAGAACCTCCCTGACAAGAAAGTCTTGTGATTCAGCAGAGGCTTTCATGAAAATTACTCAACAAATTCCCAGCAAATGTAACCTTGGTCGAGAGCTGTAATGAGAATAGAACATTTAATGTAATGGATTTATTTATTTTTACGTCTGTCACACGCGTGAAAATGAAATAAAATCCGCCGTTTTAGGAAAGGTTTTTTTTTCAAAATGTCACATTGCTTTGATTATTTTAACTTGCCGCAATTTATCCGCAAAACGCTCAAATTCATGACGGAAATGGTGACGTCGCGCCATTTATTAAGTGTCCATGTTTTGTACATGTGCGCTAAAAGCAAATGAAAAACGCATCAAATTTTATTAAATTAGCACCGACTATGGGACCAAAGAGGATTATGTATACAACGCGTACACTGTAACCCTGGCCCTTCAATTAGGTCCTTGTAAACCCAAATTACATTTTAAAATTTTAATAGGCATCATATTCAGGGTTTGTGAGTGACAAAATTGCCGATAATAGTCAATCTATTTCCGTGCTTCTCGTTGCATTAACTTTCTCTCACCGGCATGAAGCACTGCGAAATTCGTCTATCAATACCGCACCATTTTACAAGGAGTACATTATGAGCTAACACGCTCGTGAAACGGCCATGTGTTCAAAACATAATATACTTCCTTCATCTTTTTAACGGGTCAACATTTCCATCATGTATAACAATGGCCGAATTTATTTCTTGTTAAAGGAATGAGAAGCACCCCACCTCTGCCGTGGAATATTAGGCCAAACATCCTCTATAGCCGCCGTTCTCAACCGGTAGGCCTTGACCCAAAAGTGGGTCACGAGCGCTACCTAGTGGGCCTTAAGGTGCTAAAGGTTGAGAACTCCTGCTGTACGGGGCCTTCCGGGCTTGCTGTGGTATAATCCACTTCACCAGTAGTTGCGCGAGTTAAGCAATTGCAGGGGATGTACCTTTGGGGACTAAATATTCACGCGTACTAAATATTCACCGTAGAGTCGGTATGGTGGTGCAGTGAATCGCTTGGGTGTCTTTCTGTGTGGACTTTCCATGTTCTCCCCGTGTCCCCGAGGGTTTTCGCCAGCTACTCCTGTTTCCTCCCACAGTCCAAAGATACGATGCTGCTACCTAGGTTAATAGGCTTGCTGACTAAAATGCTGCTGGTGCCCCGTGACGGACTAGCGTCCGATCCAAACCTGGGTATAGCTCTACCATGTGTCCTGTGTCTACCAGGATAGGCTCCGGCTCACCGCGAACCTGTAGAGGATGCCACGGATACTGATAATGAATGATTAACAAATAAACGATTGATTGAAAATCTCGAGCCTACAACATCGGTATAATTCTTGTTATTTTCCGGCAGTGTTTATCTCGCTAAAACGCCGTGCTGCAGAGGTGCCCTTCCCAATGCCAACAGTGTGTTTGTCACAGCCGCGTTACCTAGCGCGGTGATCCGTGTCTCAGGAAACGCCGGCGCGCTGCTTAGCGCCGGACGCACGGCGCGCGAGCGAAACGCTTCAATAATAATACTACGAGTTATAACGCGCACAAATTCCACGCCTAGCCAGAGCAAGACACAGAAACTGGAGGCATGGGAGCCACCAATGCCAACGCGCTCCCCAGCAGCAAGAGAGCAACCCATTGTCACGCGATCGGCGGATGACATTCCGCGCGGCGACGTGACTGCCACCTGGCCTGCTTTAAGGGCCCTCTCTTCCGTAAATGCGCCGACTTTCGTCCGCAGTGTAATGGATAGAACGCTTGACTGGGAAGCCACGGGTCACCGATTTGATTTGACCTCCCGGGTTGACACATTGGACGAGCACACTCTACACACACAGTAAGGTGCCCGAAACGGGAATCGAACAATCTCAGGAAAAAACATTATTTCTGTGAGGCGCAGATGTTACCACTGCACCACCTTGCCGCAGTTCCACGAGCAAGCAATTGCAGGGCTTCACCTTTATCTCTTGAACTTTCATCTCCAAGGATAATCTCACCCGCTGGCAAGGCCTGCAGCCACAACGCGCTCCCCCACGGCTCTGGGTCAAGACCCTGAATTGATGCGAAGTGTCGAACGTCACTAATATGAAGTCATTTTCGCTCCATCTAAATTATGCACATTCATCGATGTGCCAACGTATCGTCAATGAATTGCTCTGCCTTGCGGGGGAGGGGGGGCATCATCGGTGGTTTACATTGGAGCACACAATAACAAAGCTGGCGGAATGTCACTGTTACTGGAGCGCTTGACTCACAGTAGGAAAGGTCACGAGTTCAAATGTTGGTCGGCGATTTGACTCAGGCCACCATCCATCCCTCTGGGACTGAAAAAAAAATGACCACGCAGTTCCGGGCAAGTCAACAACGTTCGTCATCCTACGGAGATACCGGTCCTCGCCGTGAGAATGTGGACATTTCATCGATGGTTCAGGACCTTTAACGGTGATGGGTGCTGCCCACATGCTCCTGTGAACTTTGCCTCCGCGTTGGTGTGGGATGCTGTCAGGATGTGATGGTCAACACACTGGACGATACCTCACTTAACAAAACAAGAGACGTGATATTGTGTGAAACGTACTTCCAACAAATACAAGGCTAGCAGGGAATGAGTTAATCCTGATGTTCTGTTCCGAATTCTACTGAATGTAAACACAATCTCTTGCCTGGGTAAATCCTTCGCGCATGAATGCGTTTCAAAATACAGTATTCACCTGCCTCTATTGGTGTTGAACACGGCTGCAAATAGGCTGTGTGCATCTCCGTGACTTTATCCATGTAAATGTAGCAACAGAAAAAAACCGAAGTCGCTCTTCATTTCTCATTTTCAAGTAAACAACATCGGCCAGAAGAGCGTATTTCTAATCTAAAGTTTCACGGCTGGTAAAATAGCATGAATTTAAATCGTAGCAGGAATCATAAAAACATTTTTTGTCAGGCCGGCATAGCTGATAGAAACATAATTTTACGAAGCGGAACATGTGTATGAAATGCAGTATCATAATTGAATTCGGAGTAAAAAAAACCTTTGAATGTACGGCCTGTTTTCGTGTTTTTCAGTAAAAAAAAATGTATCTCTAGAGGGGCTGTCTATAGGGCCCTCTGGTGGAGGCTTTTTTTGCCAGCAGTTACGTGCGCATCGCAAGGCAGGGCTGCACCTTTACCTTTGTAAATATATACATTCTTTGATAGTTAAAGAAATTATTCATCTACTTTGCGATTCTTCGAAGCACGATGGTCAGCCTCTGGACATCGTTGTCTTTCAGCTCGGCCTCGAAGTGTTTGGTAGAATTCGCAGGCAATACCAAGAATTTCCTGACAGGGATCGCGTCGTGAACGCTTCTACCTTGACCCCCAAGAAATTATTGAAATAACACAATGGAATTGTAAACCATTGCGTGCAAGTCTGTCAAATTACTGTGGCAGCGATTGTTTAAATACATTTTGAACGCATTTGATTCCAAAAAAGGCTAATGTCACCGATTAACCGCAATGCTAATAGAAAGAGGAGATCATAAAAACGTTCCGCAGGCGCCCTGCGACGGACTGGCGTCCCGTCCTCGGTGTTCCCCTGCCTTGCGCCCCTGTGTCTGCCGGGATAGGCTCCGGCTCACCGCGACCCTGTACAGGATTAAGCGGTTTCTGAAAATGGATGGATGGAGTTCATAAAAAACACAAATGAATAGCCACAATGTCATGATGGTGGGCTGTGCAATGAATGTAAAATCGACATTAGATGGCAGCACTTGCTTTAAACCCAAGGACCTTTCACTCTGCCTTGAGAGGGATGCACACAAGGCATTTCATTTCTCATCGATTTCTCCGTTCAGTTAAAAAAAAATGAAAGACGTTAACATCGTGGCCCTTAAACATAATCACTTCATCAAATGGGGAACAAAAACTATGACACCCACTAGTTCGTTGAACCACTTTGCAATTAAAACGGTTGCAAATTTACGCTGGGATTTACTTGCAATTGGGAGAACGTTTGTCATTTTTATATGTAAGGCCTGTTCCAAAACTCTGTTAGGTTTAATGCTTCCCCCCTCCCCACTTCCCCACATACTTTACTTCTTTATAATAACGCTGTATGGCTTCTAAATTTATTAACCAAGTCAATTTGCAAACCACAAATACACGTGGAGTTGATCTGTAAGCGTTAACGCCTTACAACACAATTATTAGGTTAAAAAAAGTTCTTATTAGAGCGTGGTGTGCAGAGGATGGTTAACAGTTCGGAAAGCTGCCATTCTACTCAATTATATTTTCCAAACGTCAAGGATAACCCACAATATACAGGAAATTCCGACACCGTTTGATACCGTTAAGACAGCAGTGCGACACATTCCACAGTGGCCTAGCGTGGCCCATTCGCTCTGTGCAACAACTGCTGTTGCTAAAACGATACTTGTTTGTTTTAAACAAGGCGGGATGATGGGCTGAGTTAATCCCAATAAGGATTACGAGTTGAGAAGTTTGCCTTAGCTCCGCCCGGCTGAATTGCATTAATTCACTCCGTTTAAAACCGCGCCGTAAAATCCCGATCTGTCTACCTTGGACTCTTCACATTTCTTTCCAGCTTCCGTCTTCACTTACCCCCCCACTCGTTTAAAATTGTATGAAAAGTTATACATTATTAAACTGCCATAGGGGCCCAAAAACCACCCTAAAGAGTATTTACAGAAGCAAAGCCATTCCCCGAATTTTTTTGCCGGCACGTGAAATCAACACGGGCCCTCCGCTCCACCAGATATTGGAAGTACGGTCTTACGACCCCAATCATTCTTCCAAAACCCCCTTTGAATTTACGCTCAAAACACGGCACGAGGGGGGGGGTGGCTCCGCAGGCGCACGATGCAGAAATCCGGCGCGCGAGTGATGCAAGCAAATAAAAAGAAAGCCAAAAAAAAATCTTCCCCTCAACCCCATTCATTCCTCAGGTGCTCTCAAAAGCTGCCTCTCTCCTCTGGGTTATGCTCAAGTCTCCCGCTGCCTTTGCGGTGCCTCGGCGCTCTCCCTGTGAACTAAAGATCCACACGGCGAGTGAAAATGGTGCGGGCTGGCTTTGATGCGAAAGGTTACGAGGGACCCCGCGGGCCCCAGTGTCCGACTGTGGCGCGTTGAGCATGCCGCTGGGGAGCCTTTCGGGGGCCCCGCATTCCGAGCCTTCGTCAACAAAAACACAGCCCTCCGCCGGGAGCTTCCTCTTGATTAAGCGATAGAGGTGATTGTAATGGTCATCGGGGGCGCGTCGCTTTCTCGCGTCTTGTTTTGCACCGGCTAGCTAACGGGACTAATCAGCGGTATATTTAAACAAAAAAAAAGTCGATAGGGAACGGGTGAAGGGCTGTGCGCTGTGTGTGTGTGGATTTAAAGTCGAATTGTGCTTCCTGCCCAAATCGTCAAATGGCCGTTGTTGAGTCGGGGGGGGGTCGCTTGTTTCATGTACAGCAGGGGTGTCCAAACTTTTTTTTTCCTGAGGGCCACATGCAGAAAAATATACGAAGGACTGGGCCACTCACAATACGGTTAAGCGCAAATATTATGTGTGGGCCATAGACCATTATATTTTTAGACTTTGATACGTGCCGATTAAAAATGGATGGCGGGCCGCAGTTGGCCCGCGGGCCGTAGTTTGGACACCCCTGATCTACAGTATCGGCAGAGGTGGAGTGGTGGCGCTGCTCCGTGAACCTGGATACCTGAGTTCGATTCCTGGCCTCTGCTGTCACCAGTGGGTGAGTGATAGCTCAACCGGTCCATGGACCCTACCTCCACCAACCGGCACTGACCGGAATGGGCAGTATGGTTATAAATAAGCTTGACGAGCAACACGGTGTGAGGAGGCTTTCATTCACTCAGCGGGTGCCAGTCTCTTCACAAAGAGGCAGAATGGGATGAGTTAACTACCCATTGGGATTTGAGCTCACAAAACTTATCATTATCTGCTTCAGCAACACCCAGCCAGACAAAACATTTTACAGACAAAGGCCGGAGCTATGGACAGGGTGAACTTATTTCTTCTACAGTGTGGTCCAGATGTCTTGTGACCGCCATTTAATTAAGCCCTAACATTTTCTTTTTCCTTGCTCATTCATTTCTCGTTTAAATAACCCTTATTTATTTCGGACGGATGATATGAGTTCACGTGCAACACTTCAAAGCCAAGCTGAAAGACAAAGATGTCCAGAAGCTGCCCATCGTGCTTTGAAGAATCGCAAAGAAGAAGACGTGCAATTGACGACCAGCTTGTAGTGGGGCGTATGAGCTCACGGAAGATGACAAACCAGAATAAAACCGATGAGGAAAGGGATGTCTGGTCCACTCTCCTTGGACTGCTGTCACCGCGACCCTCACCAGGACAAGCGGTTTAGAAAATGGATGGATGGATGGAAATGGGGGGGTCAAAGGACATCTGGACCACCCTCTAGATCCATCCATCCATTGTCAGAAACCGCTTAATCCTGTGCAGGGTGGCGGTGAGCTGCAGCCTATCCCGGCAGACACAGGGCGCAAGGCTGGGCTGTACCTAGGATAGGACGCCAGTCCATCACAGGACACTGGGGGCAATTTATTCCGCAGGCCGATTAACCTATGCAGCAGCATGTCTTTGGACTGTGAGATGAAACCGGAGTGCGCTGCGAAAACCCACGCGGACACGCAAACTCCACACAGAAAGGCACCCGAGCCGAGATTCGAATCCGTGACCTTCTTGCCGTGAGGCGGCGGCGCTACTCACCGCACCGCCGTGCCGCCCCGACATTTCTTTTAATCTATATAAATAAATAAATATAACTGACGCAGTTCTATTCTTTGTTGATGAAAGCCCCCGTGACTCACAGAGGCCTGTGTATTGGAGAATGTTACCAACTCCTTCGGTAACATGACGTCTTCACACCAGGGTCAAGGGCCCGCTTGCTGCGCTGCCCGATTCCGCACGCACGTAATACTATCTGCGTGACCCACCAATCCTGACTCCAGAATGTTGAATTAGGGGCCTTGTGCCACGTACAATAGTAATAATTTTACATTTATAACGCGCACATATACACGTACAACTTATTGGTCAGTCCTCTCCTGGTAATGGGTCTAGATGGGTTATTTGATTAAACTTCACCATCCTTAGTGGAGGAGTTTAAATATCTCGGGGTCTTGTTCACGAGTGATGGTAAGGGGGCAACGTGAGGTTGACCAGCGGATTGCAGCAGCGTCTGTAGTGATGCGGGCACTCTACCGGTCCATGGTAGTGAAGAGGGAGCTTGGTCCTCGGACGAAGCTCTCGGTTTACGGGTCAATCTACGTCCCTATCCTCGCCTATGGTTCATGAGCTTTTGGTTATGACCGAAAGAATGTGAGCGCGGATACAAGCGGCAGACATGAGGTTTATCCGCAGGGTTGCTGGGCTCACTCTCCGTGACAGGGCGAGGAGCACAGTAATCCGGGAGAGCCTCGGAGTAGAGTCGCTGCTCCTTCAGGCATCTGTCAAGGATGCCTCCTGGGAGGCTCCCCCGGGAAGTCTACCAGACACGGCCCACTGGGCGGAGACATAGAGGCCGACCCAGGACACGCTGGAGGGATTATATCTCTCGGCTAGCCTGGGAACGCCTGGGAATCCCGAAGAAAGAGCTGGAATATGTTGTTGAGGAAAGGGATGTCTGGTCCACCCTCCTTAAAGGGTTAAGCGGTTTCTGACAATGAATGAATAACAAACATGAATCGGTCCTTCTCCTTGTCACCCACGTATCCTTCACAGAGGCCAATACCGACCTGTTACGCTCAGACACCAGGCTCCAACCTGCTGAGCTTCGGCGATTCTGTCGAGATGGGCTGGATGGCCGGTGATGTGGCCACAATGTCCCCCCCCCCGTAACAGCGCGTCCTGTGCTAAAAGATTAAGATATTAATTTTTATACGTATTTATCGAAATGTGTGACACATGGCGGGTGCTATTTATAGCCGGATCCGCTACTTTTTCAACACGTGCTTTTTATCCCTCTCCGTTTCATGCCTGGAACACAACACAGGCACGCACTCCCTGCTTTACCATCTGGCTTTCATGTGCCACTATCTGCCAGAAAAGGCATCTGTCTGCCCGCTCGGATAATATCTGCGGAGCCCTTTTTTTTTTTTTACAAAGGGCGGACAAAAGGGGAGAGAAATAAATAAAATAACACATTTCAATGCCGTGGCTAAATAACTAAACAATGAATGAACTGGTTCAGTTCAGTTCAGCAAATGAAACGCTGAGCCCCCACCCGACAGTTGGTCATATTAAGCAAATGTTCGTCACTCCTGCAAGTTACGTGCGTCGCAAACAAGGTTAGGAGATCCCCAAAAGACACTTCTAAACTTCTAACCAAATAAATAAAAGGTTGCTTTTCAAAGCAAGGGAGAGAGAGAATGGTCGACACGGCTATCCCAAAAGAACAGCTTTGAAAAACCACCATCACGAATCGAGCCGTGAAAACCTACATCAGTACAACATAAATGAAGCCAGTAGAAAAATAAATGAATTGTACAAGGATGAAACATTAGCCATAATCATACGGTAAATAGATGAATTGATTAATTCCAGTATTTACAACAGTACTGTTTGTCACTGGCCACTTGGCTTATGTGGCCTCTGTTCGGCAAAAAATGACAATTTGTAAACAATACATTACAGACGATAGATACGAGTGGATGTTTCAGCTCTGCACCTGCTGCCACTTATACTCTCATTTGTGGGAAACTAGGGATTCATTTATAATGCTCACATAGCTATTTGCTGGTGACAGATTTTATTTTCATCCAATATAAATAATTGAGGCCAGACATCCAACTCTGGGTCACAGACTCCACGCACTCTGTACACTCGTCCCTTTTGTTTGGCTTAGCGTGATAAAAAAAAAACCAAATTAACGAAAGTTGACAAAGCTTATGAACAATACGGCACACTTGGCAGCAACAACAATGCAAGCAATACTGTAAAGAATAAATTTCTCAAAAGGCCAAATGTCATATTTTTGTACGGACAAGAGTTGAGGAAATCACATAATTTTAAGTTAAAATAGATTCTGCGCAGGCTAAAAAAAAAAAAATATCTGAAGTTAATTTCTCAAAGGTGTTCTATCATTTTTATTAAATGCAACATAAAAGAACGAGTGACAGTTACGCTTTATCATAGATATACCACCCGCTAAAATTCTTATTTTTTTCCACGGAAAATAAAATAATAAAATTTAGACCCGGACACTCTGAATTATTCAAAAGCAGTCATTTTCCTGTGATTCACAAAAGGACAGAGGAAGAGTAATCTGATATTCTTTTCTTCTCTGCTTTCACCGTTGTGGTCAAATTCAGCTGCATCAGGCAACAGACTCCTCCACATATTTATTTATTTTTGCAGGGTTTGGGGGGGGGGCATTGATGTCAGTCATTTCCACGGCAACTGCAAATCGTGACAAGCCAGGATCGTGACATGAAGCCTGCCGTTATGACACGCCGAACAATGGCGCGACGCTGCATTTTCGATTTGAATATCATTGGTGACATCTTCTTGCGCACCCTTTCACCTCAGAGTTAAACTAATGTCACAGAGCTTTGGCATGAAGATTATTCATTCATTCATTCGTTCATTGTCAGAAACCGCTTAATCCTGTACAGTTTCGCGGCGAGCTGGAGCCCCTCCCGGCAGACACAGGGTGCCCATACCCAGGATAGGACGCCAGTCCATCACTGGGCACCGGGGGAAATTTAGTCAGAAGGCCAATATACCTATGCAGCAGCAGCAGCATGTCTTCGGACTGTGGGATGAAATCGGAGTGCCCGGCGAAAACCCACGCGGATACGGGGAGCACATGCAAACTCCACGTAGAAAGGCACCCGAGCCGGGATTCATCCGACGAGAGAAGGACTCAGAGGCGCGGGGAAAGAGAAGGACTCAGAGGCGGAGGAGGCAGCCAGGCGGTTTGCCGGCGCCATATTGCCAAACACTGCTTCCTATATATTATGATGTTATCGGCCAGATAAATGATGAGAGTCAAGTGCCATTAGCAAGCACCTATGAAGTCCAACACGGCACACGAGGGGGTGGGTGGCTGGCATCACGCCCGGCTGCCTTTTCCTCCATTAGTTGCAATGTTTACACACCGCGCTCGGTACTCGTTTTGAGGCTCAGTCAACGTACGAGAGGAGCGCGTACCGGTTCAAACAAACGTCACGAGTGTTGGCCGTGAGTGGGCATGAAATTCGGGTCACCAGGTTTGTAGCCCAGCGCGCTAACCACTGAGCCACCGCTCCCCACAACTACCGCCAAGAGAGGGTGGTACGACCGACATCTCCATACCGGACATCACTATGTGACAGTCGTGTTTAGTTTAGGCTGGTTTAATCCAGAGGTAAACACGGGCCCAGTTTTAAGTCAGGCATCGTCATACATGTTACACATAGAGAGGCGCGTGCACGCGTGTAAAATCCTCGTTCTTAGCGCAGATGCCCTACAACGGCAGTTTGTTGTTTATTCCGGAGAAATCGGTACACCCTTCGGGGCAGTGTAAAGAGTGTTCTTTCTGCAATCTATGTTGAACTAATGATATACTGCTTCAAAGGAAGTCTGTGACACGTGTCAGAACTTGCCACACCATCACCAGGAGCTGTTTCTGAGGCCCCGTTTCGAGCGCGGGGTTTGGTTTTGACAGCTTTCCTTGGGTTTGCTCGGTTTTTTTTCTCTCTCTCCCTCCCGTTCCCTGCCCATCTTTGCTACTCAAACACAGGTCATTTGCACGATGCCTGTGAATCCGAGGGAGATTTGACACACATCTTGGCGTTGGAAGCCACGCTGAAGATGTTGCCGCGGTATTATTTTGTTGCACCTACCGACGCCGCCAAAGGTCACGCGACGAGTTATCTGAATAAAGGAAAATATTATCCAAACAAATTACCGCATCGGCGGTTATCGCGTGACAGGCTACCACTGGCTGGGAAAATCGCTAACTTGTGACGGCTTCCTTCCCCGTTAGCCTTGAACAGAAACCAAAGCGCGGGGGGGAGACATTGTTTTTCTCCAAATGTTGTGGTAATCTTCTCCACGATTTCCATCACAATCGTGCCGTCGGTATACTCTCACGAGACGAAGAATCCGCTGGAATCTCTCAGCCCTTCCACGTTTGAGATTGTCCAGGCGGAAGCGGATGTCACAGAGTGACCCCTTTAGATGGCGTCGCGTGACCTCTGGTCCACCGCAGCAAAGGGCAGCATTTTGCATCAGCTAAGCCAAGAGATAATTGTAATCATACTTAAATAATACCTTGTATTTATAAAGCGCGCATATTCATTCAATGTCGACGGTATTAATTTGAGGGAACCGGAGAGAGGCGGAGGAGGCAGCCAGGCGGCTTGCCGTCGCGAACATATTGCCACACACTGCGTCCTTATATATTACGTTGTTATCGGCCAATTCATTAACGAGTGTTTTTTTTAAGTTGTGAGAGGAAACCGGAGAACCCGGACGAAACCCACGCAGAACAGGGGGGAGAACACACAAACTCCACACAGAAAGGCGCCCCGAGGCGGGAATCGAACCGGCTTCTGCAACTCCATTCTTCTTAATCGAGGGCCTTCACGTCCGCCAACGGTCCCAAGATCATCTATCAGACGCGCGCGAATATTTAGGTCATTTTTTAAAGCTCGCTCTGGATTGGCAGCTTCGTAAACCATGGCGAGCGATTTCAAACGCTCTCGACAGATTGTCCAATCCCATTAGGGCGCACGCAAATTGAACGTTCACTCGCGTGCATTCCAAACCGCACGTTGCCGCCGGTGTGTTTCTAGATTTTTTTTTTGATACCTGCGACATTTACGTGCACGCATCAGCTCGTTTTGAAGCCACGTTGATAGATAAAATTAAATCACGACAGGATCAAAATAATCTAACGCGCATCACTTTCATTAATGGGAAACACGGTCAATGTTTTTGTTTGATTTTCAAAGTCGACTTTATATTTCTCACAGCCTTATACGAGGCTTTCTATCATCTTTACAGCATTTTTTTTGCCTTCTACCCCTATTGAACACAGTCCCAGGTAGTGCCATAAGAACGGCACAAAGCCGTATAGAAATCAATACGACTTATATGGGGCCGTGTGTCAAAGAAGTATGTTCAACTTTTTTTTTTAGCCGGGGCAGTTTGATGGCTTAATTATGATCAACTTAATTTATTAGCAAAGAAAAACACCGGGAATTGGAAACGTTTCTTGAAAGTCTGCCAAGTGTGTGTCAAGCACACTCTGTTATAATCCACACGTAAGAAAGACAAAGGTTCCCCCGTACGGCCTTATAGACTGTAGGCCAAGTGCTGTTTGCGAGCACTTAGTAAGGCTGCCGTGGTGCATGAGGGGGTAGGGTTGTCTGCACCTCTCCCAGCCACCTTTGTCTCACCGTTGCTGATATTTACACAGCGGGTACTCATACTAAGCCTGAGTCGACCTAGACGACGCCTGGAACTGTCCCATATGTACGGCACTGAAGTTAGCCTCGAGCAGGTATCGAACTCAGATTCCAACGACTGTCGCACAACACACGAACAACCGCGCTCCTGACCCTGACGCACACAGGCAAAGTTCCCCCATATAGCCCCAACACACTTTCGGGTCAAGTGCTGTTAGTGAGCATCTATTAAGGCCAGCATGGCCAGCACCACGCCTAGCCGCTAGTGGCGATGTTTACACACCGCTCCAGATACTCATTTGAGGCTGATTCGACCTAGGACCGATGCAGAAAATCGTCACTGGTGCCGGCCGTTAGCGGGAATCAAACTCGGGTCACTGGGTTCGTAAGCGCGGCACGCTTACCGCTGCACCACCGCTCACAAGACAAAACACAAACCTCACACGCACTCACACACCTTCCCCAAGCAACACCTCGAGAGGAATCACTCGGATCTGGAAGGCCACCATATTGTACCCTCCTTTGTAATGGGAAAACAACTGCAATTCAATGGCGTCACATAGTTGTGCAGTGAACGAGTGTCTCCTTAGCCACTGTGTGCACCTCTCATTATTCCATACGCAAACACTTCTCCCGACTGCGATCCATCCATCCATTTTCAGAAACCGCTTAATCCTGTACAGGAGCACTATCCCGGCAGACATAGGGCAAAAGGCAGGGATATACCCAGGATAGGAGGCCAGTCCATCACTGGGCACTGGGGGCAATTTAGTCCGCAGGCCAATTAATCTGTGCAGCAGCATGTCTTTGGACTGTGGAAGGAAACCGGAGTGCCCGGCGAAAACCCACGCGGACACGGGGAGAACATGCAAAACTCCACACAGAAAGGCACCCGAGCCGGGATTCGAACCTAGGTTACTTCTCGCCGTGAGACGACGGCAGCGCTGCTCACTGCGCCACTGTAACGTCCTGCCTCTCATTATTCCGTTCGCAAACACTTCCTCCGACTGGGATCATTAGGCCTAATAAAGCGTGTATTATTTACCAGCGGCGTGCAGCCGTGCATTACATTTACTCGTTTCTTAATCACTTTCCGGTCGATTATCGCACTTTTTTTTTTGCTTTACGGCCCCTTCTCTCCTCCGGAAAACGTGCCGGCGGATTTTTTTTTTTGGTCACCGCGGGCAAAAAGCTGCCGAAAATATATTTTCTGCCGAGTAATTGGACGCGAGGCACCCGCAGCTCAGGACACATTATTTACAGCGTACTAAGTGGCTGGGGTGCACTGAAGCAGCCAAGTGCTTTCTTTATTTTGGCTTCTCCGCGTAGGCTGATATTTCCCCCCCCTGAATAATAATAATAGTACTAATAATAAATAATGACAACAACAACGGCAACCGTAAATGACATACTGTACGTCATTAAGCGCGGAAACTTTGTTTTGCAGATCTTTAAAGTGCCGCGTTGGAGAATAATAACAATAATAGTATTTATATAGAATTTATCTAGAATGAAATTACGGCGGTGATGATGAGATTCTGAGTGGAAGGACGCTCGTTAAAATTAAATCGTCCGATCAAATGTGCCAATTCGTGACTGCTGAACACACTAAGTGAGGCTGTCCTTGATAGTTTTCTTTATGAAATCGAGTGAATTAAAAAGGAGGCTGCATAAAACGCATGCCACTCTGTGGGACTGGCATCAGTTGTCCATTCGGGATGCGCGTTCCACCTATGAAATGTAGAATTCCCACCACTGGCTGAGGCCTCCAAGCAAGGTCGGCACTACGCCACATTGTTACACTGACTACAAAATATAATTTAGTTATTCCTTTTGCGTGTTACGTTTCAAATTCCGCGGGTTAAGCGGTTCAAGCCTATCCCGGCAGACACAGGGCGCAAGACAGGGCTATACCTAGGATAGGACGCCAGAGTGCCCGGCACGGGGACACATGTGGAGAACATGCAAAACTCCACACAGAGCTGGCTATCGAACCACAGATCTGCAGGTCGCTTACTGTGGGGGGGTAAAGTGTGGGTACGACGACCTCTTCCACCAGCAGTGGTGTGAGTGAGACATTGCAGCGCGGCACCTTTACCTGTGCAGCACGTCTCAGTTTTGCAAAGAATCATCAGCAACGGGGGTTTTTTTTTCTGTCCCCTTGCCCTGTCGTGTCGCGTCCATGTGACCAAGGTGGCGTGACCTATTGATCCCCGTAATAGCGCGTATGGATTGATTTCGCGCACACACACACACACACACAGCAAATAGGTTTAGATTTGCAAGCAACGGACACGCCGCTCCGCTAAGTAAATGACTGCAAGATGCTTAGAGGTCAAACCGCCGCGCTTCGAGAAAGGTCCTTGTGATTTTTGTCAATCCTATCCGAAGCTGTTCTTTCGGGATAGCCGTGTCGAGCGCTCCCGACCAACCCGCTCTTTCTCCTTCGCGACGTTTCGCCACCCCACGCCGCGGGTATCCTCAGGCGTTCTGAGATGCATCGAGCCGTGAAAACCAACATCGGTACAAAGGTCCATGTGATCATTCTCAACCTCTACAAGGAATGTCAGCTACAGGGCAGCTGCTGTCGAAAGAACACAAGTCAATTGGTGGTGTTTCACCGTGCGTTTTTTTTCACTGGCTCTTCTGCTCTCTCCTTCGCGACGTTTCGCCTCCCACCCTGGAGGCATCGTCAGGCTTCCTCCAACGCCTCCAACGTGGGAAGCGAAACTGTCGCCAAGGAGAGACACTCGACAGGGCTATCCCGAAAGACCAGCTCTGGAGAGCACATTGTCACACATCGAGGCGTGAAAATTATTATAGGAATGTGTTAAACTCGGTGCATTGTTTGTCACGATGTCAAGTTGTATTCAATGCACAACAGCAGCCTGTGTTGTATTTTTTGTAAAAATAGTGAGGAGAAATGTTGGAGAGCATGGTCTACTTTAGGTGAGTGGGTGAGTGGGTGGATCAGTGGGTGCTACATGTGCTCCCCACCGTGCCAGATTGCTGAGTTTTATCCGCCCGGCGCTCGCCTCACTGTTGTGAGCGTCGCCCCTCCCAACCTCTGTTCAGTGGGTGCGCTATGCTGGGCCAAAGATCCAACGACCCAAGTTCGAATCTCGCTCACGGCCAACACCAGTGACGATTTTCTGAACCGGTTCTGCGCCTCCCCTAGGTCGACTCAGCCTCAAATGAGTACCTAGTGTGGTGTGTAAAACATTGCTTCTAGGGAGACAAAGGCGGCCGGGCGTGGTGTTGGTCACCCACCTCCTCGTTTGCCATGTCGGCCTTCATAGGTGCTCGATAACGGCACCTGACCCTACAGTCTGTTAAGGCAATACGGGGTATCTTCGTTTGACCTTTGTTGACACGTGGACCTGAGAGATTGGAGACGCATAGAGGAGATGGAAGGCGTAGTAGGCCTGTAATTTGGAGGGCGGGGTAGGGCACCTTGGCCCCCTATAGAGCCGGGCCTGCTGTATAATGACCTCTTAACTTGAGCAGCACATTTGTGAAAGTAAATAACCATAACTGCAACTCACGGATAGTGTGAAATTCCATTGAGAAAAAAAAAAAAAACCCCACTAAGCTTCAAATCGGAGAGTTTTCGTTTTATTTCATTTAAACGCTTGGTTAAATATATTTAATTCTATTAAATACTGCAGAGAGTCCTAACGTGTGATTCGCAGGGCTGACTGTCGGAAGGATTATGGACGCGCTCGCAATAAGGACGAATATTGAAAGTGACAAGTGCTAATTGGGGAATTCAAGGTAGGTTCGTGTTTTTGAACACGGGCAGTCTCATGTGCTGCAGGCAGGTGACTTATGGGACTACCCGAGTAAGGGAGGAGATACGAGTGTGTGTCTGTCTGTGTGTGCGTGGGGAGCGGTGCATCTGCCGGTCATCTCAGTCAGGCAGCCCATGACACCTGGGTCTGTCCTGTGACCTCCTGTCGACGAGCCTTCGACACTTCACGTGGCCTCGAGGTGCATACGGCCTGGCACAGGCGACGTGGTGACGTCACCGCCACTTAGTGGCGAAAGACGGTTGTTGTTGTTGGGGAGCGGTGTGTGCGTGGGGAGCGGCGGCTCGGTGGTTAGCGCGCTGGCCTACAATCCTCGTTTCCCCAAGTTCGATTCCCGCTCACGGCCAACACCAGTGACAGTTTTCTGAAACGGTTCCTGAACCTTGAACCTCTCCTCGGTCGACTCAGCCTCAAATGAGTACATGGTGCTGTGTGTAACCATCGCCAATAGGGAGACAAATGCGGACGGGCTTGGTGCTGGCTACCCACCCCCTCGTGTGCCGTGCAGGCCTTCATAGGTGCTCGCTAACAGCACTTAAACCCTACAGTATTTTGTAGGGGTGTTCATACGTGTAAGGGTGTGATTACGTGCGGGGCTGTGCAAGTGCGCGTTTGTGTTAAAGTAAATGCCCCCTCGCAAGGGATTATTTAACGTGGAATATCACACGGCAACTGATAAAGCCTTTGATCTAGAGGACAGACGATTGACCCTTCCTGCACCTTATCTGGCAGGAGAGATATTTTTTTTTGAAAATTATACTGGGCCCAGCCGTGGCGATAAATGGAGGCAGGGGATAACAATCCCATTGAAATGCCATAAGTGCTTGTAAAATGTTATCTATAGACTGGCAATGCGAGTATTCGTATCGTGGCATATGGATTTATTCCACCTTTGGTCCATACAGTGTTGTTGCTCCACTATTCTTGTGGGTTTTTTTTTATTCTGTTTACGTTGGCGTGGTGAGTAGCGCTGCCGCCTCACAACGAGAATTCCTGGGATCGAATCCCGACTCCGGCGCCTTTATGTGTGGAGTTTGAATGTTCTCCCCGTGTCCGCGTGGGTATTTGCCGGGCATTCCGGTTTCCTCCCACACTTATTATCATCAACGAGGGTCTATCCAGCTCTGGAATTAAACCGATCCAAGCCACCGGTGCCTCTCGCGATCGTGCGATGCAACGATCACCTTGCACGCAAGATTATTTCAGCGCTCCATCTCCCCCGAGGGACAGTTTTCCAGCTAGCTGAGCAAAAAAGGCAAATTCGAGCGTCGTCAATTGCGATCTTTTTTTCTCTCCTTTGCGGGTATTAAACGCACGAGTGTACCCATCACGAGCGTGTTAATGGCTTTACCTGACAGCGCCGGTGACATCTTTAAAAGCGTCGAGTTGCTGATGAGCACAGCAGGAAATCTTTGCCTCTAATCACCCCTCCTATGACGGTAGCGCGACGATCAGATTATATTTCAGGATTTAACTTAACAAATTTGCACCCGGCGCGTCCCGTCCATCGACTGTGTGTAGTGCGGCATTACCGCAAACCATAACACAGTCCCTCCACGTGGGGAAGATAATCACCGGTTGACCTACATGCGCCGGGGTCAAAAGGCTACTCGCAGATGAGCGAAGTGGGGGTAATATCGATCCACTTTTTTGTGATCCCATTTACATACGTTCATTTTTTTTCGTTCATTCAATGTCAGAAACCGCTTCATCCTGTACATGGTTGCGTTGAGCCGGAGCCTATCCCGGCAGACACAGGGCGCAAACCAGGGGTATACCAAGGATGGGACGCCAGTCCATCGCAGGGCACCTGGAGCAATTTACTCAGTAGGCCAATTAACCTGGCAGCATGTCTTTGAACGGTGGGAGGAAACCGGAGTGCCCACGCGGACACGGGGAGATTGGTAATAATTTAAATAATATATATATATTTTGTGGCGGCACGGTGGCGTAGTGGGTAGCGCTTCCGCCTCACAGCAAGAAGGTCCCGGGTTCGAATCTCGGCTCGGGGTGCCTTTCTGTGTGGAGTTTGCATGTTCTCCCCGTGTCCGCGTGGGTTTTCGCCGGGCACTCCGGTTTCCTCCCACCGTCCAAAGACATGCTGCCAGGTTAATTGGCGTACTGGCTAAATTTCCCCAGGCGCCTTGCGATGGACTGGCGTCCCATCCTTGGTGTTCCCCTGCCTTGCGCCCTGTGTCTGCCGGGATAGGCTCCGGCTCACCGCGACCCTGTATTGGATTAAGCGGTTTCTGAAAATGAATGAATGAATGATATATATATTTTATTTGAGTGTCTTTAGTGCTGCTATTAGATGCATGTATTGCTCTGTTTAATGTGGCTCATAATATATAGGCTGTTATAAGATACGGTCACTACACTGTGTATAAGTTCGCCATATAAACATTCGGATTGAATGGATATCGGACACCCTTCCCCCTCTACGAGTCCATGAAACCGAGGATTTCCTGCACGATCTGACAATCCCGATGATCGACACGGCACGGGGGAGGCGCTCATCCGACACAGCGATTCTTCGAAGCGCGATGGTTAGCTTCTGGATATCGTAGTCTTTCAGCTCCTTGGCTTCGAAGTGTTTGGTAGAATTCGCAGGCAATACCAAGTATTACTTGACAGGGATCGCGACGTGAACGCTTCTACCTTGACAATCAAACAACCTGACAGTCACACGACATCATTATGCGACCCTGACATCGCGCACATGCCAGTTTTCCAGCTCCAACCCTAACTCTCAGGCACGCCAAATTTACATTGATTTATTCGGCGAGACATTAATGTACTTGAAGCAGCTTGCATGTGCATACATGACGCGGCTGTCCGAGCGCCGTACGAAATTTGCATCTATACGTGCCAAGGCACTCTTTGATAGCCGCGGCTCTTCACTCAATCTGCGGATGCACGCGAGTCATCCGGAGCCAGTTAATAGGCCCGCGAACGTTTAGGAACGTGGACTGTGTAATAACACAATCACGTTAAATTTATTTTTAAAATAAATGAAATTCTTGAGAGGCGACAGGCCTCATCATAGGGCCGCCTAGACCGTCCCTGCATTACTTCTTCTTCTTCTTTGCGATTATTCGAAGCACGATGGTCAGCTTCTGGACATCGGTTGTCTTTCAGCTCGGCTTCATTACTGATCGGATGGAACGAGACGGCGTTTACCCTGTTTGCCAAGTCGACAGCGATCGTAAAAGAGCGGTGTTCCGCGCTTCGGTGCTATAAAATACGAACTAACGTCTCCTGTTTCTTTTTTTCCCGTAACTTTTTTTTTATTTTATGGAACCGATAAAATGAGTAAGATATTCATTCGTGGAAATGTCACAGACGTCGGGCTCTTTCTTGGCTAAGTCTGCATCATTTTTCCCTGGCCTCGCTACATCTACATCAATTACAAACAGTGGCGTAACTTTTGAAACGCTGCTCGCGCAGATCACACAGCAACAGGCCGGACAGATGGAAATTATACGGTGCCAGGTCTGCGCCGAAATAATAATAGTTGAAAAAAAATGTGTCATACATTAACCCGGTGGTTTGGAAATTTGACAGCGACTGCCATCCATCCATTATCAGAAACAACTTAATCCTATACAGCGTCGCAGTGAGCCGGAGCCTATCCCGGCAGACAAAGGACGCAAGGCAGGGCTATACCCATGATGGGACGCCAGTCCATCACAGGGCAGACGGCGACTGCCTTGTTCCTTTCATTCACACGGTGCTCTGACCGATTATCCTTTGCAACCTCTGCACACCCCTTTCCCCCCTCTGCCTTTAAGGTTGCCTTTCAGCTCTGATGAGCTTTTCCAATCAATCGCATCCTATATTTAGAAAAGCACAGAGAGCGCACAGAGATACAATATCGCTTCAGCCGACTATAAGGTACGCAGTGATTCACACTCCCAGCGATTTGCTAAATCGTCATTATCAACGGTCACAAACCCAATTCAAGAATGGATGCCTCATTTGAAGTGGCGTAGCGTGGGTTGCCAGCGCCCGGGGCAAGGCAAGTACTGCGTCCCCGAACCCGTGGACCGTTAGCGCTCCCCGAGTCCCTTCCACCAGTCCAGTATTGCATAAGAAATGACGAACGCGTCAGCAAAAAAAAACTATCACAACAAAAATGTTACGTGGCAACGTTCATTTGCCCCGTCGTGTTGACAAACTGTGCAGAATGTTCGATCATTGGGAGATTTTCTGTGTGAGGAGGAAGCGCTTTATTTATTTATTATTACGACTTTATTTTTTTTCTTTTGAAATGTTGCGCCCCCTAAGAATTTTGCGCCCGGGGCAACAGCCCCGGTGGCCCCGCCCACGCTATGCCACTGCCCATTTGTGTTATCGTTGCTCATTAGTATTGTTTTATCAATGTATCGTTCATATGGCCCTGTTCACTCTGGTATCAGAAATGCAACGTCTTCAAAACAAGATAGCACGTGGAGTCCTCAACATTTAAGGCGAGCGACCAACCAACCGCAAAATGCTTGGAGACTCTACACTGGCTACCCCTCCACCAACGCATCACTGACAAAACAGAAATAATATGCCACCGCGCTATCCACACAGGACACCCTGAATACCTCGCATCACTACTCCGGCCACTCGCGCAACACAATCCCGTACTCAGCGCAGCTCATCGCAGCACCTACTTCACAAACCGCGCTCACTCACGACCTTCGCGCAACGCCGATTCTGGGTCGCGGCACCCACAACCCGGAACAGCCTGCCACACCTATTGCGCCTAACACAGTCCCCCACAACCTTAATTTTTTTTTGTTTTAAAGTCACCTCTCCACCGATTCACAACAAACCGACCGAGCAAGGCTCCGCGCCTCCGAATCAACGGGTGCAACGCGCTCGGAGAATATGCGCCGCGCGTTGCGAAATTTGATTATTATTATAACAGCGCAGCCGTGTCGATCGCTCTATTCGTTCAGCGGAGACACGTTGCGCTCGCGTTTAGAGCAGCTTTGCACTCCGCCCACACACACCCCCCGTCTCCTCCGCCGAGAAAACCTTTATTTAGGAGGTGAGACCGAGGGAGGACCCCAGAGTCGTTAGAGCTGCCGTTATAACGCGGCCACTTTCGACGCGAACGCGCTGCGTGCGTCGGTGAGCGGTGCGCGCGTCACCGAGCTCGACACGGCTATCCCGAAAGAGCAGCTGTGAAGAGCAACCATCATGACTCGAGCCGTGAAAACATGCAACAGTAAATTAGAAAGTTTATAATTACGCATTTGCAGAATTGCATATAATTAATTCCTCTGTGAGCTCCCTTGATCAAATCCACCACATTCCTTCAGGACAAACTACCGTCGTTAAGTCCTCCACTCACGGTACACTTCTGAAGAATTGTGCAGGAAATTATCCGTGCAATATTCCAGCAGTTCAAAATCTGTTTTTCTTAACCAAATACATTGCGATAAACTTCAATAGGCAGCCAAGGCATTTATTTACACCATAGATCAATTGTAGCTTGGCTAATAAAGCAAGCTAAAATCCACTAATTACTCACGGATACTAGATATACATCAACTGCACTCGATTTTCAAACGAAAAAAAAACCTGTGAAGTTCATTACAAAAAAAAACCCACACAAAGTAGACACATGGAATCCTTTTCCTTAGGGTAATTACAATCTGCCAGGCATGTACAATACGAATGTGCCTGCTGCCTGTGTCCACTAAAGCAACTTGTTCAGGGTCTGTGGTGAATTCCCGTGTGTGTTCAAGTCAAAGAGCCACCCTGCTCTGCCCGAGCTTTCCACATTCCTGTGACAGGTGCCAAAGTTGGCAAAATATCTTCTTGATAGATAAATACACTGAAATAGGTTTTCACTGCTCGATTCATGATGGTTGCCCTTCAGAGCTGTTCTTTCTCCCAATGTGGGAAGCGAAACGTCGCGAGACAGAGATCGCTTAACACGGCTATCCCAAAAAACAGCTCTGAAGGGCAACCATTAGGATAGATGGAAAGATGTTGATATTTACAGCAAAAAAATACCCTCTGAGCTTGCAAGCTCTGGAAGCGGGATTCCTGCGACACAACAAACGTACAAATTAACCAACGTAAACAATGCCCTGAGATGTTGTAACTCGGTTACCCTTCCTCGCTGGACAACTGATAAAAATAGCTACACAGCTCAACAGTTCCTTCCAGCTTAAGTAAAAAAACTGACGTATTTATAATAGCGACAGATCGTTTATTCCGAACCTATACTTTAATCCACGACGTGTTCCATCGCAGTTAAACATTGCCTCCAAACCTAACATCGCCAGGGCTTTAATTTTGGTGTAATAGTCCCCCGGTGTGCCAGTTTCCAGCTTCGCGAGCCGCTCGTTGACTGAGCTACTCTCGAAAAGAACATTGAGCTTTGGCACCGAGTCTCCACGGTTTGTTTTGGGGCACATCTTATTACCGACCGGAGATTTCATGCGCACGGCCCCGCGGCGAGAGAGCGCACACAAACACACACGCGAGTTACCGCGCTGTATTTATTAATTAACACTCATTCCCGCCGGCTCTTTCTCTCCCGTGTTTCGTGCAACGGCGCGGATTTTCGTAAGAGACAGAGAGAGAGCGAGAGAGAAAGAGAGACGGTCCAAATTTAAGCCGAGACACAAAAAAAAAATGATCACGGGGATCATCGCGTGATGCGCAACCCGAGAGTTGAGCGGGATTAGGCTCGGAATAATTATTTCCGAATCTGGGGGGAGGAAGGGGGATAGCTGGCGGTGGGGAAACTGAAAAGAATGAGCGACGAGTTGGAGGGAGGCAGAGATTCTGAACCGTGCATCCCTCCTGACCAGCTGCCGTTAAACCACATAATTCTCGCGCAAATTATTTCGCGAGAGCTTGTCCGGTGCCGTGACTGGGGTCACCGCCAGAATTAGCAACCCGTTTTAATATTTCATAGAGCCACGCGTGCTAGCCCCTGTCTTAACTCGAAATTACTCGGCGCTACGTCTCTGCTGCAGGGGTCATTTGATGAAATGTTATCCTGCATCAAGTACGTGAACTTCTTTGTCGGTACGCAGTTGCCGTGAGTGAGGAGCTCGACGTTCACAACGGGCTTCACGAAGAAACACGAAGTGATAAGGAGAATGCCGGGCGCCACTTTGGGAAGGTGGCGAGGGAATTGGAGGGGACAGGGCCCCCTATGAATAGCTTAAAGGCACAGTCCCACCCCCGATATATGCTTAGAGTCAAGAACATACAAGATTTAGTATAAAAAATGAACTCGAGCAGCATGCACAGCTGACTAACAGCTCTAATGTCACTCACGCTGTTTAGTTTGTTTAAAGTTTGTTGAGTGTCGGCTGTAGCGTGTGTCCCCCCCCCACCCTGGGGTTTTTATATCGCGTCTCCCAGACACTACCCCTTGAAACAAGGTCCCTTTACAGACTTGGCTGTCAGCAAGACGTTTCCAAGTCGTATACTGCCCACATGCCGGACACACGATTAGTTATTTTTGGTGCAATTTGTGGAAATTTAAACTAAGCACATTGACGCATTGTACTGTCCCAGCATACGTAACTTACAGTAATCACGAGCGACGTTGTGGAAAATATAAACAACGAAATTAAATGAGCAGGCGTAACACCTCCTTTACTTATCCAATGCCCCACGTGACAATAACAATAAAATTGAGAGTTGTTTTTCAAAGCTGTTCTTTCGGGATAGCCGTGTTGGGCGCTCCCTCTCGACACGGCTTACCTGAAAGAACAGCTGTGAAAATGGGAAACTGTCATATAACCATCAGGCTTCGAAGAATCGAAAAGAAGAAGAAGCTTTGAAAAGCAACCATCATACATCGAGCCGTGAAAAATAATAATATTTCTTTCATAACCCATCAGCCGCACGGCTTTCTGGGAGTGCATAGTTTCAGCAGGATTTATTCAAGACAGGCAAATCTTTGGATCGGTCTCGAGATACGTGGCGTCTCACAAGCAGAAGTCAGACTTTCTTGAATCCATGCTGGTGAGCTGTCGCTCTTGCCGACAAGGACCTTCTGTTCACAACACGAGTGCTAGTTTGACGCGAAATTATTTGCATTTTCTAGAATAACTTTCCAGTAAACAAATGCCAACGGCAACACGACAGCCAGCCGTACACGATGACTTCTGTGGAGTGGAGTAGGGCAAAAAAATAGTGTGGCTCAAAATATAACTGGAGGATTTTAAGTTGTTTTTTTTTTAAATCTAATTGGGTAAAATGTGCGTGCTATGTTTGTGGATAATGTGTGGCTGAAGAGGATTTGGATACTGTACGCACATATGTGATCTCTGACAATGCACTTTTGAGTTCATCCTGCAATTATGTGCTCGCCGAATGAGCGGCTAAGTGCAGTTAGGCATCAGCAGCTAAGCGCCATTCTGGTAAACGTCCAATTTCCAAAAGCTTGAAATCCTACCTTGTTAAGTGTCTCTTAGTGCGACCAGCTAAGACACTTTTGGATTTGCGCTTAATCCTACGAAAAAAAAAATGCGAATAAAAAAACAGACAAAAGAACGCTTCTTTACTTACAATTCCGTATATATTTTGCATTTAAGTTTGCATGTTCTCCCCGTGTCCGCGTGGGTTTTCGCCGGGCACTCCGGTTTCCTCCCACCGTCCAAAGACATGCTGCCAGGTTAATTGGCGTACTGACTAAATTTCCCCAGGCGCCCTGCGATGGACTGGCGTCCCATCCTCGGTGTTCCTCTGCCTTGCGCCCTGTGTCTGCCGGGATAGGCTCTGGCTCAGCGCGACCCTGGTGCCGTGCCGAGATGTTGGCTCTCTCTCTCTCTCTCTTCCGATCTGCGTCTGCTCGGGTACATCTGTTCCCTCCTTGCTTGTTGTAGAACTATTATTATTATTGTCCTGTTGTCTTTATGTTCTATGTCCTATGATTTATCGCTATTGCTTGACTCAGTTAATCTGTCTGATGTTGTTGACATGCCGTTCTCTCCACGGCCTTGTGCATCGCTTTGTGATCCTCGGGTGAAACGCGCTCTATAAATGCTATCATTATTATTAAGCGGTTTTCTGAAAACGGATGGACGGATTCTGCATGTATCGATCTGCCGCGCCCGTCGGTCGGTCGATCGATCGGCGCGGGAGGCGACGATACGCGGGTTACGGCCGGGAACGCGGGGTCACGACGCGACACCTCGTTACGAGCGGCGGCCTTTCTCGCGGCCGGTCGTGCGGAATCCTGGCCACGCGCTCATCAGACGCTCTGCACACCACGCCTTTGGCCGCCGCCACCGGCGCTTACGAGCGGAGCCGGCTGCGTTTCGACTAACCGACGTAACCAACGTCTTGTTGTTGAACTCGCGCACCCGGGCACATGCTGCACCCTCTCGGTTTGACACGATCGCGCTAATGCGGCAATGTTCCGGAGGATTTTTTTGTTATCGTCGTGTTCTTGGCTTCTTTGGGTTTGTTTTTTTATTCTCTCTCTCTCTCTCTCCCGAGCCTCGAAGACTTGTTGGATAATACTCCGTTAAAGTGCCGAGTTAAAACTAGAACGCGCCGCCTACACGCACGACAAATGAAATATTGAATGCAAATGTACCGTGATTTTCTTAGGGGCTCCTATTAACACGTGGGACCTTGGAGTTGATGGAAAGGATCCCTTGTTGTGTTTTTATGGAGTGCTTTTGCGTCTGGTGTTTCGGTCTGACTGCTGATGAGGCCCTCGAGAGGTGAGGCCAGTCCATTTGCTACGTGAGGCAAGCGCTGCTTTTAAATTTTACCGACGTAGGTTTTCCCGGCTCGGTGCATCACAGTTGCTTTTCGACGCCGTTCTTTCGGGTTGGCCGTGTCGAGAGAGAGGGAGCGCTCGACACGGCTATCCCGCTTGAAAATGTTTGTCTGCAAAGTGCCAGTCCGCTGAGACTAAACTAAGGGTTCTTAACCTTTTGCACCTCAAGGCCCACTTGGCCCATGTGTAGAGTTTGCATGTACTCCCCGTGTCTGCGTGGGTTTTCGCCGGGTAATCCGGTATCCTCCCACCGTCCAAAGCCATGCTGCTGCATAGCTTAATTAATTGGCCTGCTGACTACATTTCCCCCGGTGCCTTGTGATGGACTGGCCTCCCATCCTGGGGAATACCCCTGCCTTGTGCCCTGTGTCTTCCGGGATAGGCTCCGGCTCACCGCGACCCTGTACAGGATTAAGCGGTTTCTGAAAATGGATGGATGACCATACTTCGCCACTCTAGTCACCGGGGCGTTTGGAGAAAGGACATAGGAGCACAGAAGTACAGAACAGATAGCACGTGTTATGCACGGTCTTCTTCTACTTTGCGATTCTTCGAATCACGATGGTCAGTGGCAGTTACACTTCCAAGCACTGCCCGTACACAGCCCTGCTAAGCTTCAGAGATTGTGTTCACTAGCACAGTACCCGCCCTACGGGTGGATCCGGTTTCAAGAGTGGTAACACGACTTTCTGATGTCAGGATAAAGGTGGCAGGCTGCTTAGGGGAGGGTGAGGGTACTAGCGCAAAAGCCAGACTTTAAAGCTGAAACAGTGTTAAAGTTTCAGAAGGGTAATCGATAAGTTGGAAAAAAACGCTGAAATAAAACATCAAAGCCTTGATGGTGTGCACTTTGGCCATAGGCCTGAAGTATCCTCCATTGTAAATTGCATGTATCAGAAAATACGCACGATTCTAAACTTGTATAAATAGAAAAATAACTGACTTTCATGAGCCGACAACCCGAATAAGTGGACACATTTTTTTTTTTACTCAAAAACATAAAAGGCTTTACGTCCTCTCTCTCTTCTCACCTCTCACCTACCTAGGGATGTAACCTGTGAAGTAGAATTCACTGGTGCATTTGGGACGAAGAACATCTCACGGAAATTTGAGGTGGGGAGAGCTATGTCTAAAACCTAAGTGCAATTTCTTGAGCGGTGTACAATCACGCAACCGTCAAAACCAGAGCTTCGATGTTACTGATGTAGGTTTTAACGGCTCGATGTCTGAGAATTGTTTTCCAAAGCTGTCCTTGTGGGATAGCCGTGTCGAGCTCTCCCTCTCTTCTCTGCGCTCCGAGTGTGTCTACGTGAACCTGCTCATGCTGTCCCACATTGGAGGCAGAATGCCTATTGTTGCAGCAGAAAATTCCCAGTGAGCTTTCAAACTCTGCATGCGGCATATTCCTGAGAAAACCCGCACGAACACGGGGCGAACACGCAAACTCCGCACAGACAGGGCAGCCGAGCCGGGAATCGAACTCGGATCCTTCTTGCTGTGTGGCGGCAGCACAACTCGGCACGCCACCATGCCCCCTCTAATGGCCAATGGAATTAAACAGAGCTCAACTTTCCAAACTCGTTAAACCCCACTCCAAACGTGTGCGTGGTTATTGAAACCTCTGGCTTTAGTGCGTGTACATATTACCATCCATCCATTTTCAGAAACCGCTTAATCCTCTACAGGGTCGCGGTGAGCCGGAGCCTATCCCGGCAGACACAGGGCGCAAGGCAGGGGAACACCAAGGATGGGACGCCAGTCCATCGCAGGGCGCCTGGGGAAATTTAGTCAGTACGCCAATTAACCTGGCAGCATGTCTTTGGACGGTGGGAGGAAACCGGAGTGCCCGGCGAAAACCCATGCGGACACGGGGAGAACATGCAAACTCCACACAGAAAGGCACCCCGAGCCGAGATTCTAACACGGGACCTTCTTGCTGTGAGGCGGCAGCGCTTCCCACTACGCCACCGTGCCGCCCCTGTACGTGTTACGCAATGCGTATATTATTCGACCGCGCGATGCGTCTGCCAAACGTCACATACGAAAGAAATGTGTCAAAGCCGGGCCTCGCGGTTAAACAATTAAGCCCGTTATGTTGGCGCTCACATTGCCAGAACGTGGCAACGCTGGTTACGCTCACCGATACTAGATTGCGCGGTGGCACCAATCTGTCTTGGGCAACACCGACACAAAAAAATTCCAACAGCGCAGATAGGACTCACGTCACCCTCCCGAGGCTGGCAAGAGCCACCATTAATTGGACACAGCCGCGAATTGACGCGGCAAGGCGGCATCGCAGTTACAAAAGTTTAAAATCTAACCACGGGAATGAAGCCATCTCACGGATGTAGAAGTTATTAGCAACGCACTCAAGCTTCAGGCTGCCAACATTAATTATATTCCTTTCACCTCTCATGTGTTCCAAAAGTTTCTTTCAGCCATATATATATAGTGTAAAGCATGAAATAGTCCTGGGTTTTTTTTTTTCTGTCTTGTGTACTTTTTGACCTTCATTCCATCAGACTGCCAAGAGTTTTGGAAGTTTTTTTTCTTTTCTCTATTAGAGACAGATATTTATTTATTTATTTCCAGTGACTAACCTTGCTTTTTATTTCCCACCACATTTCTGTGGAATGGCAAACGGAAGGCAATGTGCTTATGTTTATACATTCATTGTCATTAGCGGTACCCGCTTAATGGTATTACAGGCTCATGGGGGGTCAAAGCCTATCCCGGCAGACACAGGGAGACTTAACACTCGTCTCATTGGTAGAAAGGGTTAAAACCTTGAATCTTTTGTACATGACAATGAAGTTAATATAAACTTTTGGTTCAGGCATCTGTCAAGGATGCCCCCTGGGCGACTCCCCCGGGGAAGTCTACCAGGCACTGCCCACCGGATGGAAACCTAGAGGCCGACCCTGGACACGCTGGAGGGATTGCATCCTTCGACTGGCCTGGGAACGCATGGGAATCCATTGGGAAGAGCTGGAATCTGTTGCTGAGGAAAGGGATGTCTGGTTCACCCTCCTTAAAGAGTTGTCGCCGCGACCCTCACCAGGACAAGCGATTTATAAAATGGATGAAATTATAAAGTTTACGCTCACTGACCTTTGAAGACCACGCAGTCTTGCAGCAGCCAAGCAAATCTGGTATTTGCCGGCCATCTCCTACCCACGCTGTCTATCCAGGCTTATCCCTGCTTCACTGGAGACATCTGGTTAGAATAGGTCATGGACAGTTTAATTTGCAGCAGGTGTTGGACATTTGCAGCAGGTGTTGCAGGTTTAAAATGTAATACGAAGACACAGACGTGAAACCCTGATGTGCAATATTACAGTGATTTGGCAATTCAATCATCAGCGTTTGTTAAGTTATCTCCGTGACAGATGTAGGGTCAGCTTCGTAGCATCGATCACGACCTAAATAACAGTGCTAGAAAATGTCCAGAGTCTATGTTATCCATAGTATAGCTCTTTTTATGAGTTAGGACATGTACAAATTATAAGTGTCGTTAACCCGCCTCAACCCGACACAGCCAATTTAGTAAGGTTTGTCACGTGAACAAGCATTACCAATTCTTTACTACTTCAGCACACCGGTACTTTGCAGAGCAAACCCACAACATTTACAATGTGTTTTCCTCGTCGAAGTTTGTCGATAAGTTAAAGAAGCACAATTAGTCTCCACTGCACTCCACGAGAAGAGCATCACTCCTGAGTTTAAGTGCTCCTTCAAAAGTCTGACCAGTGCGCCCCGTGCTCGAATTAAAGCCCCATTTAGTCACGCACTTGAGATTGAATCTGGAATTGGATTTGGATGGGTGAATTCTTGCACTGGGGGGCGGCGCGATGAGTAGCACGGCCGCCTCACAGCAAGACGGTTCCGGGTTCGAATCTCGGCTCGGGTGCCTTTCTATGTGGAGTTTGCATGTTCTCCCCGTGTCTGCCTGGGTTTTAGCCGGGCAACTCCAGTTTCCTCCCAAATTCCAAAGACATGCTGCTCCATAGATTAATTGGCCTGTGGATTAAATTGCCCCCCGGTGCCCTGTGATGGGTATGCGTCCAATCCTGGGTATAACCCTGCCGTGCGCCCTGTGTCTGCCGGGATAGGCTCCGGCTCACCGCAACCCTGCACAGGATCAAGCGGTTTCTGACAATGAATGAATGAATTCTTGCATTGGAAATGCTTTGAGGGAGACTCGATACCATGGTATTATTACGTGACTCCAGATAAAGCGTCGATATTACATTGGAGGGGGTGACAAGACAAGGGGAAGTGGTTAAATTTAACAGCGGGAATCACGGTGCCTATCGTAACCTTGTTTTTTCTAACCTATTCAGGAATTCAAACCCGACTTGCAATGGGCTCTGGGTGATGCCGGACAAAGTTACAATCCACATAATGGGATGGGTGCTTTAACTTTTTTTGCCATTTTCCTGAATCCTAAACCAAATGAGCCACCAACTGAATTTCTGTCAATGTATTTTTAGAAACGCCAACCTTTATAAAGCTAAAGCAGATGCTCGCTCATGCTACCGCACTTTGGAAGGTGTGATAATTGTTCATATATGGGTTAATAGAGCAAGCTTTCAAGAACTTGGGGAAAAGCGTATGGAATTTCTTAGTTGCGGTTTTATTTTATATGATCATTAGTTATAGGGTTTAATCGTTTATCAGCCCACATGCTGCGCTGTGTTTTTTTTGTTCTTTTTCAATCTCACTTGTGTTTCCAAATTCTGTGTATTTTCTGCTGTAATAATAAACTTTGACGTATTCTATCGAAAGAAAGGTTCAGTTTGCGTACAGCGCGTGAAAGGCGCTTTAAAAATGTAAATTATTGTCATCAATAACGCGCGGGGGGGGACAACCGGAAAATTATTCCAAAGTCGAGCATCTCGAGGGGGTCAAAGGGCCGAGGCTGCAGTTTGGCGAGCGACGAGCAACATTGTTACCGCGCGCTGCCGGATGGCGGTCGGGCACCGTATCGACGGAATGAAACGGTCTTGCCAAATCGGGTGCTCCACACGATTGGCGGAATCGATGGGTGAACTTCACGGGAAAAGTATCGGCGCTAGCGGGCGGCAGAAGAGTGATAACAGGGGAATGAGGGTGATAAACGGTGGCCGCGGACGCAATGTATTCCACGCACAAGCATTAAAACTAGAGGTTGTCTCCAGGATCGGGCGGCGTTAAAGGAGGCGGTGGGGGATAAACCGATGCAAAATTACGCTTTGCCTCGGATGGAAATAAA
The DNA here is from genome assembly GCA_036362915.1 of Geotria australis. Lineage (NCBI taxonomy): Eukaryota > Metazoa > Chordata > Hyperoartia > Petromyzontiformes > Geotriidae > Geotria > Geotria australis. Next base: position 2,230,168 of record JAZEWU010000048.1, on the reverse strand, counting down.
ATCTTACTGCGCCGGTTGTTAAAGCAAAGTGTCGTCATGCTCGGCTAAGCTCTGTCTGCTGCTTAATTCCATTGGCAGTCTTAAATCCACATTGGAAGTTCTACCTTACTGTGCCAGGACCAAGTTTTTTGTTCATGGTTGCTCTTCAAAGCTGTTCTTTTGGGATAGTCGTGTCGAGAGCTCTCCCTCTCTCCCTCGCGACGTTTCGCCTCCCACGTTGGATGCATCCAAATATGCCTCCAACGCTCATACTGTGTGTCCTTACTGCCTCCCAACTGGTGCTGAGCAGCATGGTGAAATTTAGTTAGTTAAATTCCGAGATTAACATGGCAATAGTAGTATAACTGTATTCAGAATGCCGCATTATGCAAAGTGTGCTATTTCACTTATCTCAGTCAGTTTTGATTTAAGCTGGAAGGAACCGTTAAGCAATGTGGCTCTTTTTAACAGTTGTCCAGCAGGGAGGGGTAAGCAAATTAGCAGCCAGCTTGGGCTATAACCTGGAATGGGACTCCAGTCCATCACATGGCACCGGGGCCCAATTTATTCGGGCCAATTTAACCTCGGCAGCGTATTTTTCGTCCTGCGGTCGGAAACCGGCGTACCCGACGAAAACCCACGGCGGACAACGGGGGAGAGAACAACACTCCCTCCGCACAGGAAGCCGGCAATCGAGCCTGGAACCCTCCTAGCTGAGCGGCATCAGCGCAACTCACCGCTAAAGCTAAAGCAGATTTCTCACTCATGCTACCGGCTAACTCCCCGCCACGCAGCTTCTGCGAAACGGAAATCTGCCCGCTGGAGGAGTGAACAGCTCCTGGTCCCGGGGACAGAGGGAGCGGCAGTGACGCCTGCAGCCCTTGACGGGTGCCGGAGGTGACAGATGTGTTGGCCCCTGGTCGTTTGAGCGACTCCCACCTCCACCTTCACCCCCCGGTGAATGTGGCTTTTGCTTGTAGTGCAAAGCAGGGCAGACCGGGAGACACGTGCGTGTCACCGTGCGTGTTTGTTTGTTGGGGGGGTGAGCGGCATGCGGGGAACGGTGGCCCCAAGTGGTTAGAACGCGCTGGGCTACAAACCTGGTGAAACACTAGTTCGAATCCCGCTCACGGCCAACACGAGTGACGATTTTCTGATCCGGTCCCGGTCATCCCCTAGCCTCAAATGAGCACCTTGTGCGGTGCGTAAACACTGCTACTAGGGAGACAAAGGCGGCCGGGCGTGGTGCTGGCCACCAACCACCTCGTGTGCCGTGTCGACCTTAATAATAATAATAATTGCATTTATAGAGCGCCTTTCACCCGAGGGTCACAAAGCGCTGCACGGGGCTGCGGAGAGAACGGCACGCCAACGACGACAGAGAACGGAAAATCAGCAACATTTTTGTTTTCGGGTTTTTTTTCTTCCCATAGGTGCTCGCTAACGGCACTTGACCCAACAGTCTGTTCAGGCTATACGGGGGATCTTTGTCCTATTTTGAGCGTCATGCGTAAACACGCACGCACGCACACACGCGTACGTGTGTGCGGTAGAGCGAGAGGCCGACTCCACGGCTGTGATCGTGATGATTCGGTGCGTCGCTCTCGTGCTGGATAGGAACCACGCATCCTCGTGCTGCGCTGTACGGCTGTCCGACAGGCGCGCAGAGTCGTCGCAGTGTGTGATATGCGCCGTGCAAGCGGTGCGGTACTGTCTTGAAAAAATCCGCTTTCAAGCACGTGCTGTCAAAGTGAGACCTTATTATGAGATTAAACATATGCTCATTCCCTTAACGTGTCTGAATGTAATTTCGGAGGCAATCACGTACGTGCAGCATTCGTTCAAGCTGTGCGATTGATAGAGTAATATTCCGCGGCAGTTGTTATTAAAGAGCAAAGTTGTTAGGAAAGTAGCATTTTGCAAAATACATTCTTCAAACTATTTTTTTTCAAGTCGGAACCTGTTTATCATCACGCGAGGTATTTCTAGAGCTCAAACTCCAATGTCAAGACGCCAACATTATACCTGTGAAATTGTTAAGTGAAGAATAATCGAGAAAATACTTGCAGGTGGTTCATCAAACGTGTTAAAATACAGCTCACGACATTCGCTTCTCTTCTAAGCAGGATCTAAAAACCGCATCAAAACAAGCTAATGTTTCTTATCGACGATTATTCACAGCCCTTTCTTATTATTATCATCAAACCATCACCGATCCGCTGGGGAACAGTCTGCCACTAAATATACGCAGTGACACGCAAAGTGCTAAGAAGTTTACACGTTTTCCTGCCAACGATAACCCGACCGAGACCTCAACAACGCACCTCACCGCTGACCCAATTCCCAACGCCCCCCTCTGGGACCCATCCTAGAATCTGACCCGGATCCCGTCAAATACAGGAGAACGCTGTCGAACAGAGGGAAACAACACGGAAGTCCTCAACAGACACGTCGTTCGAAACCCAAACGTCATCGCATCTCATGGCTTTGACATTCTTCCTTATCACGAGGCGATACGTCGTGAAGGAGAGTTTATACAGATGTTTATTGTTATAGCTGAAAATACCCAGTGAGCGCGCAAGCTCTGTGCGGGATTCCTGCGACGCAACAAACACGCGAATTGACGTTGGAGGCATACTCATGCGTCCCGAGTTCCCAGTGTGGGAGAGCGGGAGATCGCTCGACACGGCTATCTCGAAAGAACAGCTCTGAAGAGCAACCATCGCGAATCGAGCCGTGAAAGCCTACATCAGGAACAGCCTCGTCATTATCACTGTCTCTATAACATCGCCCATGATCGCCGGCGTTTCAGGCAACTGCGATTCTTTAGCGTAGAGAGACGGCGGAGAGATGGGCCGTAGTCGAACATTTTTCGGATAGCCGCGAGTGTGAAAATGAAAACGAGTTGCATGTGCCAGGGTTTACAAAATCTAAATTCGCGTGTGTGATGAAGCAGCGTGAGTAATTGCAACACAGATTAAATGTCAACTCACGGAACACAAAGCAATACTCCTAATCAGCCTGCTTCGTGAAAGAATGTATATTTTGAATGAGGCAGGCTCTGTGTAATATTGTTGGGGGTTTTTTTCTCCTGTATTTAGATTTTTGTATCGGTCTTTTTTCGTTTGAGCTAGACAATTAAAATGTGAGCGCAGCATTTAAACATTATATTATTATTGTGACATTTGCTGCAGACTTTACAAGAGTGTAATTGTGCACTGAAACAAAAACCCCCACAAACACACACACACATCTTTCAGATCATTACAAAGATATTTCTTGCCAGAAACAATTAAATATTTTGCTTCATGTCATGAAACACTCTTGGGAGGAGTGGAGGCGCGGTGGTTAGCGCACTGCACTACCAACTACCGAGGAGGTGAGTTTCAGTACTGACCACGGCTAACACCAGTTAGTAAATCATAGCTGATCTGGTCCTCGCTGCCCACCCCCCTAACCCTCCTCCATCAATATTTGCTGACCAACGCGGTGAAGTATGGTCAAGTAACAAAGACAAAAAGACAAAGATCCCCCGTATAGCCTTAACAGACTGTAGGGTCAAGTGCCGTTAGCGAGCACCTATGAAGGTCGACACGGCACACTAGGAGGTGGGTGACCAGCACCACGCCCGGCCGCCTTTGTCTCCCCAGTGGCAATGTTTACACACCGCAGTAGGTACTCACTTAAGACTGAGTAAATTAAACAACTACAATAACCGACAAACTATATGAGAAGGCCTTCATCCTGTTATGGATCGACAAAGGGCCGTAAATTATTCCTTTATGTCGTTATTAATTTAACTCTTGCCCGTTAATTAACCGTTACACAAAATATTGTGAGTGTATATTATCGCCGCATATTGAGCTCTTTACACTTTTATTCCCGAATTAAAATTGATTCAGCGTATATTACGAATTCAAGGAATTATTGACATTAGACCTTAGTGGGATAGAGGTTCATTATACTTGGAGCTTGCGTAACATACATCAACAAATCACAACGTTCTATGTCACGCTTTTAATTTTTAATTAACAGATTATATTTTGTTGCAAGGTGAAACATCAAGATTATTGCTTCGCTGAGAAATGACACGGCATTAATGCCCGTTTGACAGGTTTAAATATACTCTCAACTGCTTTATATATTTTTAATCAAAGGCAAAACTCCGAAAAGTATACAACGCCAAGACTTTCACCAATGATGGCGATGTGTCATCACACGTGGCAGCTTCACTTCCTTGAAACACAAGCACGTGTTTGGCGGACATTTAAGCAACAAGTGAAATGATGGTTGCTCTTCAGAGCTGTTCTTTTGGGATAGCCGTGTCGAGTTGATCTCCATGCGTTGGAACGTTGGAACGCCTGATGGAGCTTCCGACGTGGGAGGCGAAACGTCGCGAGGGAGAGATTTGAGATCGCACGACACGGCTATCCCGAAAGAACATCTCTGAAGAGCAACCGCCATGGATCGAGCCGTGAAAACCTACACCGATACGGTCACTTAATCGTCCCTAATTGCAACAACGGTCATGTTTGCACATATGCATCGAACAGAACGCTATAGTGGGCATATCGAAACAGTTTGCGCCAAATCACCTGCCGATAAATATCGGCGGCGAGGAAAAAAATCCAGTGGTTGATATTATCAGTCACCCACATTTGCAACGTGCTAGCCACAGCAGTTCGGTAAATAGAAATTGCTTTGCAAATCAGATTCTGATGGGAGATCGGGAAGGCCCACCTCGCTGACATCTCATGTCTGCTCGGTGTCGACGTTGGAAAAAAAAAAACGCCCGAGAGACATAGCAAGCAGGCCAGATATTTTAATAATCCTCGCTTTATTAAATATATATGACTTGTATACGCTGTCCTCTCTTCACCACATGACCGGGTTTAGCCAATGGAGGTTTGTTGTGTGGCATGATGTTAACACTTTTTTTGTGTGCGATTTCAGCCACAAGAACATGACATGCTTCGGTGGCCTTCTCTAATATTTATGACACACATGTATATTAATGCATCCTATATTTTAAGAGCGGGTGTTCCGCTCACTTTTGGCCGGTGCTGGCATGATGGCCACTGTTACATTTTCAATTTCGAGAAATTTACTGCAGATGCGATGCTCTCAGATGCGATAATGGAAATC
>JAZEWU010000048.1:2207217-2217328 GCA_036362915.1 Geotria australis | reverse complement strand
AAGGACGAGACACGGAAACCCCAGAAACCGCCGGCGCCAACCCGCCAGACACTGCTTTCTATATATTTATAATGTTATCGGCCAATTCATGAATGAGTGTTTTTTAGTCGTGGTTTAGCAGAACAGGGGGAGAACACACAAGGCGGGAATCAAACTGCCGCCTCGGGCAGGACTTTCTGTGGGGCGCAGATGTTACCACTGCCTATACACCCTGCCACCACGTTTTATAGCAACTACGCACCATGTCACAACAGCAATAATAAACAAATATGTTGTAGTGAATCATGGGCTTGCCATGAATTCAAAGAGCCGGTGGACAACACAAACTCTCCATAAATAGGTCAGGATGCATTCAAAATGACTGTCATGTGTAAATTGCTCAATTATGTGCGTCACAAACATGATCCGTCAATCGACCAAACTCACCACCGTTATTGATTCACATATATTTTTTTAAAAACTTGGTTGTATCGTCACATTTCTACCCCTCTGTTTCATATGGAACGTGTCCATTTGCGTTGCGTTCTCTTGTTTGTTAGGTCGTACCCTCAGTCTCATATTTACTAACTTGTATATGTTGTCTTCCGATGGCAGAAAAGACGGCAAAAATTAAATCGAAGGATTCAGAGGCAATTACTGGACAAGGACAACTAAAGAATGCAAGGCGTGGAAGAAACTGGGGGCCTTTGCCCTGCAGTCAGCAACAATAATAACAACATGCTGTCTTGTCTCCGCTATTCGCGCTCATTTGCTCCATTACGCTAAATGGCGCATTCTAATTCGCAACGAATTTGCTCGCACTGTAAATAATAACATTCTCACGCTCGCGATTTGATGTATGGATCACGGGGCAAGAATCTATTTTAAGCAGTGAACCGACGCTTCATTACGCGCCTAATTATGATCAAGTCGCGCCACCACTCATCGGTATATTTCCCCGCTGCGTTGCATTTACACAACTGCCGCCCTAATTGTCAAAGCCTGTGACCTCTTGACCTTTGTTCGTCGCAGCAGAACGAGGATCAGCGTGCCGCGATATTACACGATCAGACTATTGCACAGAGATGACGCTTTACGATAAGCACCTGCGCGCGTACGGTTTCGAGCAGATTTTATGCATGATGGCATCCTACGGTTATGCGAACAGCCCTCCATTCGGCGGGCGTTTCACCTGAAAACGCACAGTTTGTAAAATGTTGGAACACACTGCAGCAACAGAATGTGGTGATAGCGCGCGGTCTATCGGCTAGTAATTCGAATCCGATTCGATTCTTCGAAGCGTGATGGTTATATGACAGTTTCCCATTGCAGCAAGTTCTTCTTTAGTTGCAGACAGCCCTTCAACATTTAGAGATATAACAGTCAGTGCTCCAGACTGTTGAGCTTCTGGACATCGTTGTCTTTCAGCTCGGCTTCGAAGTGTTTGGTAGAATTTGCAGGTAATACCAAGTATTACTTGACAGGGATCGCGACGTGAACGCTTGTACCTTGACACGCAGCCACGCAAACATCAAATTATTGGTCTTTATCTTTATCCACCGGCATTAATTGGATATTTTACTCATTTACAGAGTGGCCCCTTTAAATTTGCTCATTAAGTATGCGGCATGTTAACGCTTTTCAAATGAGGTTGGGAGCGATAGTGCCATTAGTCCTGTCGGTCTGCCTGTAACGTGCGTTATAATAACCTTTCCAAATATTATACGACGTACATTAAATTTTACGTCCAAAGTTGTGTTGGTTTTAGGGATTTACCCTCGGGGAAAACCTGGGGGCTACAGATGAAACGAGTTACGAAAACGTGGCCTTGATGACAGAAAATCGGGGAAAATATTTCCAGCTAAGTTGATGAGGTCACGCATAAAGGTCACACCTCCCTCCCCCTGACGTAACTTCACATCATGCCACCACGCGTTGTTCCATCTTGGGAGATGACGCATGACTGCTAAATTACATTTCTACGATCACATGTCTAACGGAAAGCGTTACAAAACCCACGTACTAAGTGTTATTGTTTAACTATGTTGGTCCCGACTTTTTCAAGCACGGATGTTACACAAGTAGAAGTGGCTTCTGTCCACGTATTGTATTATTATTATTATCACTTAGTCAGTTTGTATGTAAGTTGGAAGGAGCCGTTAAGCTACGTTGCTCCTTTTAACAGTTGTCCAGCGGGGAGGGGTACGCTAGTTACAACATCTCAAAGCACCGGGAGAAATTTAGTCAAGACAATTAACCTAGGAAACAGCAGGTCTTTGAACTGTGGGAGGAAACCAGAGCACCCGGCAAAAAAAAAACCAACGCGGACACGGGGAGAACGTGCAAACTCAACACAGAAAGGCACCCCGAGCCGGGATTCGAACCCGGGTCCCTTCTTGCCGTGAGGCGGCAGCGTTACTCACCTCTACGCCACTGTGCCGCACGTGGACGGGCATCTTTAACAACTATTAGCGCCACCGCTAACAGGGTAACGGAGGCAGGGCGCCTGGCTCCAGTGAAAAGCCCCTCGGCCTTCATCGCCCCATTATAGACCCAGGATAAAATGGGCCCTCTAAATAGCTTTCACTCGACGTCCCTTGCAAGCTCCACTGGGACGTCCTCCCTAAAAATTGATAGCGCCTCGACTGCCATGAGATTTCTCGGACATCGGCTGCATGTCGATGTCCGCGCGCGAATCCGTTCACAGCCTAAGAGTGCGGATTTGATCTGCTCTACGTAGCGTATTGCTTCGGCTCAGATGAATTCAACTTAGAAGCCCGACCGACTTAAATCGGTCACACTGTTCCTCGGGTGAGGAGGAGTGTGAATTCCACGTTTCGCGCCGCTGCTAGGACCAGTTTGTCTACGGGAGAAACTACCGCGCCTTTCTGCGTGGAGTTTTGCGTGTTCTCCCCCTGTTCTGGGTTGGTTTTCTCCTGGTTCTAAGATTTCCTCCAACAACTAAAAAAACCCCTCATTATTTGGCCGATAACATCATAATATTATAGGAAGCAGTGTCTTCTGGGTTGGCGCCGGCTAACCCCCTGGTTCACTGCCCCCTCTCTGCGGTTTCCTCGCTACGCCTCCGCATTCCGTCTCGTCCATGGCCAGGTGTAGGATTTGCGCGCGATATAAATTCTATTTTCATTATTCTTAGTGATTAAATCTCTCTGGCCTCTCTCTGCTACATAGAAGGGTCATCGCCTGAATTATCACCCAATATGCATTTTGTTCCCGTTAGGTCGGTGTTATCAAACAAATGTTTTGAAGTTTTCCTTTTGGTACCTCCTGCATTGAGAGATTACGGCTGAAGTCAACTTCAGACCAGGACTTGGACTCAAAACATTCTGTTTGCGAGATGGGAGCTCTGCAGTTGTCGCCGTTGAAGCCGGATCTTTAATCAACGGTACGGCAATAACACACCGACCGACCTATGTTTTTATACAGCAAAGGTCCACGCGAAATTAAATATCTCAGGAGGAGTAATGATGACCTCCCGTACCCATCATCGCACGGGATAGCATTTGCCATGTGACATTCATCAGCGCGCAAAAGGTCACCGAGTTAATTTGATCAACTTTAGTTTGATCCTGTTAATGTGCAACCACGAAAGGGAATCATTTACGACACCACGAACAACTGCTAACCGTCTACAAAGCTCGCCTTTGTTCCGGATTGCAATGGAGTTAAGCATTAGCAGGCGTGTGGTGACAGTCTTTATCAACTGTAGCATAATGTCTAAGGCCATTGAAGAATTTCTGTTGGGCAGCACGGTGGCACAGTAGTAACATCCCCGCCTAGACAGAAATAAACTCCTGCCCGAGGCGGTTTCGACCGCCTTTCAGTGTGGAGTTTGTGTGTTCTCCCCCTGTGTTCGGCGTGGGTTTCCTCCGCGACCTACAGTTTCCTCCCACAACTAAAAAATCACTCATTAATTAAGCGTCCGATAACATCACAATATATACAACGCAGTGTCTGGCAAATGTTGGCGCCGGCTAACTACATGGCTGCCTTCCCCCCCTCGCTGCCTCTCTTCGTTTCCTCGCGCCTCTGAGTTATTTTCCCCTCCAATTAATTCCTTAAAAACGTTATGAATATGTGCCACACGTTATAAATTGTATTCCTGTTAAAAAAAAAAAAAATGCTGATTTTCCGTTCTCTATCGTTGTTGGCGTGCCGTTCTCTCTGGAACCCCGTGCAGCGCTTTGCGACCCTCGGGTGAAAGGCGCTCTATAAATGCTATTATTATTATTATATGTATAGCTCGTGTATAATACACACGTACAGCACGTTGGATGTGATCACGCGGGGTGGCAGTTGAAACAGCGTCGCAAGTTGCTTAAATTCCTCCGGCTCCGTTCAGCCAACGGAACCGATGGCCACACCACAGCAGGCCGATCGTCGGGTCGCTTACGACGGGGAAAAGTGTGGGCATACTCCCAGCTCTTCCAACACGTCTGGCCAGGGTGGAATAGTAGGCCAAGATACCCTTTAGGGGCGATCTATCTGCCAACAGCGTCCCGGGGCAAGGAATTGCCGGCTCTGAACATTCACTTCAGTTTTTCTAAAGGACAGAAATCCGGGACAACCTCGGAGTAGAGTCGCTGCTTCTTCGGATCGACAGGAGCCATTTGAGGTGGTTCGGCCATCTGGTAAGGATGACCCCCGGAAGGCTCCCTCGGGAGGTATTCAAGGCGCGGCCCACTGGGCGGAGACCTAGAGGCCGACCCAGGACATGCTGGAGGGATTATATCCTTCGTCGGCTGGTCTGGGAACGCCTGGGAATCCCCCCGCAGGAAGAGCTGGAATCTGTTGCTGAGGAAAGGGATGTCTGGTCCACTCTCCTTGGACTGCTGCCACCGCGACCCTCACCAGGACAAGCGGTTTAGAAAATGGATGGATGGATAAAGGACATGTCTATCGCACCTGTCAATGCCAGTGCAGTGATTCTCATGAGCGGCAATGGTCGCCACACATATCAAACGTGATAATTACAGCGGACGTCAGCGTGTCTCAATTACTATAAATGTCTCCAAACATTTCTGGTGCGCGTCGGAAAAAATCACGAGCGTTTTAAGGGCGCGTAGTTCAGCGCAGTTTTTAATCAGCGTGTGGGGATGTGCTACGAGATGTGATTCGAACGCGTGGTGTCTTGCAGAATCTCGCTCCGGCAAAAACCCCGAGAGCGTGCAAAAACTGGGCAACCTTGGGGAAGCGAGCTGAGAAACGTAAGGGGGAACGCAGAGATAGATAGAGGTTTGCAATCACGTAAGTTTTCACGGCTCGCGTGACGGAAAGAGGGAGAGCGCTGGACACGGCTGTTCTGAATTAACAGCTTTGGAAGCAACCATCATGCATCGATCCGTGAAAACCTACATCAGTACAATTCTCAGAAATCACGTTTATTATTTTAGCAGAATCATGTTGACATGCCGTTCTCTTCGCGGCCCTTGTGCGGCGCTTTGTGACCCTCGGGTGAAAGGCGCTAAATAAAACGCTATTATTATTATTATTGCAGCGTAAAATACCGTGTGAGATTATAAGCTCTGGAAGCGGGATTCCTGCCATACAGCAAACGTGAGAATGAACCGCCGTAAACAATATATAAAATCCGAAGTTGATGAAACGAATTTAACAAATTTACAGCGTTAAACTGCGCAGCGATACAACTTTAGCCGTAATCATAAGTAAAACAGTAACACACAGTGTTTCACAAGACAACACAGATCCAATAATGCCAACAAATTACTAACAGACAAAGTAGCGCAAAGGCGTAACAGTGCGAGGCCAATATGCTACGTATGCTTTCTCGTTGTCTTTGCGACAAGCAGCCCTCCAAGAGGATTAGAGAGGATGCACAGGTTAATGCCATTATAATAAATACGATTTATAACGCGGAACATTATTTACGCTTGTTAAGGTCAGCTGCGTTGGGCAGGGCATGTCACGGGCAAGCGACCACGGTCGACAGTCGAGCAACTTTATTTGTTTAAATCCGGGGAAAGTCGCAAGACGTTGAAGGTCAGAGCAATTTGGCTTTCGCCGTACAGTGAAACAATGCAATCAGAACTGTTTTGTAAACTTTGCTTCTCAGAATTTGCCAACACTGTGCAAACTGGCAGAATAACTGCTGACCAATTGTGTTTCGTAAATGCTTATGAAACTCAGAGGGGTAAAGATGTACGATGAAAGCAATATTAAAAAACATCCCTCCAATGTCACTGACGTGTTTTATACGTGACACTGAACTTTACGTCATTTTCCGAACGCTGTCAAGCAAAGGCGCGCTCTACAAATGTAACCATTGCACAATCATAACGGTGTTGGAGATCTGTCCAATAATGTTGTGGGTTTGCTCTCCAAGGAGTAAATAAGTTGCACGTTTTGTTCACCTGGCAACCCTTACTAATTTGCTGTGTCGGGTGGAAGCGGGTTTATGAGACTTATTATTTTTACATCACCTAACTCATAAAAAGAGCTATGCTATATATCACATTGGTCACGAAAGCCTTCGTCTTAAAGTTACAAGCAAATACGTAAGTAATAAAAACAATCTACATGGATTTCAATCCTATCTTATTACAATGAAAACTTCACAGCTCATTACTTGCGACAAACACGCCTCAAGCGCCAATACCCGCATGCTATTTGAACAGTGTAAGTATGCTGAAATTAATTTAACCATTGTTGTGTTTTGAGTATTTTAAGATTTGCGTGAAACTTCTGCCACATAATTCGTGAACTATTCAAAAAATAAAGTATTAACAAGGTAGTTTCGCAGAAATATTATTAGAATTGCATGTGCTTAGACGTTCCTTTTTTATCGTTTTTTTTACTCCAAGGTATTGGTATTATCCGATACGAGCAAACAAAAAACACAGTCACTGGCCTAATTTTCCAAAGGGGTCCGATATCGCCCAACATTTGCTGAAAGTTTGCATATTTTATGTAGAAAGCATCCACAACCGTCAACTTCTCACTAAAGATTTGACCATTTAATTAATACTTCGGTAGGTCTCGGCGGAGTGTTTGTGATTTGGACAGAATCGGCAATCCTTCCATACATCCATTGTCAAAAACCGTTTAATCCTGCACAGGGTTGCGGTGAGCCGGAGCATAATTTTGCAGACACAGGGCGCAAGGCAGGGCTATACCAAGGATAGGACGCGAGTCCATCACAGGGCACCAAAGGCAATTTAGTCAGCAGGCCAATTAACCTATGCAGCAGCATGTCTTTGGACTGTGGGGGGAAACCGGACTGTCCAGCGAAAACCCACGCGTACACAGGGAGAACATGCAAACTTCACGTAGAAAGGCAGCCGTGTCGGGAATCGAACCCGGGGGCTTCTCGCTGTGAGGCGACAGCGCCACTCACCGCTCGAATCGGCAATCATTTCGCTAAAATAGCGACTGAATTGTGGCCAAAATATCCAACACAACTCAGGGTCCACGATCTTACATGAACAGCACCGAATGAAGAGATGAACGCAGAATTTTCTGAGTGAACATATTCAAAACCTAAAAAAATATACGAACGATAACTTTAAATATCTGTGTTATCCTTGTAACTGATTATTAATATTGATGTAGGCTTATGGGGGTAATCTAAAAATCCATTTGTAGGCCTAGCAAATTTATCGCATGGAGTTAATTTGAAAGATATATTTTATTAGTGAAGCTATTCAATAAATATTAATCCTTTTGCAGGAAAATGTACTCCTCTACACTGTGATAATTGCTTTCCAAAGTTTTTATTTTTGGGGATACCGGTATCGAGCGTTTCCCCTCTCTCTCCTTCACGACGTTTCGCCTCCCGCTTTGGAGGCATCAGCAGAACGCCTAATAGAGGGAATGCTCGACACGGCTATTCCTAAAGAACAATTCTCATCCATCGAGCTGTGCAAACCTACATCCTTAACACTTTCCTTTTTTGTTGCTTCAGTGTATACTCGGAAATGTACAGTACTTACAAAGACACAAATCTGTTCACGTGTTCAATACGTTTCTCCACTGTTTAATCCACGCAATTCGCAACATGCGGATTCGTTCAGTGACTCGCTGGTTGAAGTACGGTTGAAGTCGATGCTAAAATTAATCCAATTACTACCGGTGTTTCACGTTTAACACCGTTGTACGTGTTAGAAGGTCCCTTGAGTCGATTCACAAAAACAAAAGCACGGTCGCCAGTGACCATTCTATATCCAGGCCACACGAATCTAATACTAGTTCACAAACACCTCCTACGCAGTTTACAAGCAATGTGGAGCATGAAAGCAGCAAAAATCAGGTTGACGATTGATGATTCACAAGTAGTGACCCTTGCCAGTGAATATTAAACGATGGTTGCGCAGTAGTAACACTTGTGCCTCACAGCACGAAGGCCCTGGGTTTGATTGCCCCCTTAAGTGCCTCTCTGTCAGTAGTTTCAATGTTATAGCCTGTTCTGCGTGGGTTTCCTCTGTGTGGAGTTTGTGTGTTCTCTCCCTGTTCTGCATGGGTTTCCTCCGGGTTCCCCAGTTTCCTCCCACAGTTTAAAAAAACCCACTCATTAATTAGTTGGTCGATAACATCATAATATAGGAAGCAGTGACAATATGTTGGCACCGGCAAAACCGCTTGGCTGCCTTCTCCGCTTCTCTGCGGTTTCCTCGCGCCTCTGAGTCGTTCTCTCTTCGAATGAATACCTTCGACATTGAATGAATATGTGCGCGTTATAAATTAAAAATTAATGTTATTAATAAAAGAGCAGCTCTTAAGAACACTTATCAAATGGACTGAAAAATACAACATCCAAAAATGCTAATCTGAAACCCATCCTTAGCGGTACTATTTTCGGACCAAAACATCCTTGGGGAAGTGGAGGCCAGATTTAGATTCTACCAATTACTCATATTGTCCATTGCGAGCGGGGAATGCAGCTCAGAGTCGACGACACAACACTCCCCCTCTCAACAACACTTCCGTGGTTACACACACGAAGACAAAGATCCACCCCCTATCGCCTAAACAGACTCTTGGGGAAAGTACCGTTTGTAGGCACCTATGAAGGCCAACATAACGGCATGAGTGGCCAGCACCAAACCCGGCCGACTTTGTCTCCATATTGTCGATATTTCCACATCGCACCAGGTACTCATTTGAAGGCGAATCGAGCTAGGGCAGGCGCTTTGGACTGGTGCGGTTAATCGTCACCGGTGTTGGCCGTGAGCGGGAATCAAACTCGGGCCGCCGGGTTCCTAGTGCAGCGAGCAAACCGCTGTGCCACCGCACACACACACAACAACAACCGCCATTCGCCAGTAAGTGGCGGTGACGTTCCCACGGCGCCTGTGTCAGGCCATATGCGCCTTGAGGCCACGTGAAGTGTCGAAGGCTCGCCGACAGGAGGTCCACAGGACAGACCCAGGTGTCATGGGCTGCTTGCCCGAGTTAACACACACACATGTATACACACGCACGAAGGTCCGTACAAAGAAACGCACTCAACGTTACGCTTTTACTTATTTACTTATTTATCAGCTGTACACGTGACACTACGGCGGCGACTGCACATTAGCGGGAGTACTTGTGTCACAGTAATCTATAATACATCGCGAGGAACAATCCTTGAGAGGGCCTTTGTCCAGCTCAGCTCTGCCCAACTTCCGCCCCTAATCGTCGAGGGCATTTTAAACAATCGCGCGGCTTCGACGTGGAATAATTACGTCGTGAGAAAGCCCATTCGTTAGAGCGGAACACGCAGAATCTGTCCGCTCTGCCGTGTTCCCACGTTGTGTTTTCATGACCCCGGACAAGAGAGCTCCGCAGCCCAGGATGAAAAGCCATTTGAGTGTCAGAGGATTATCAACACTACCCCACTATCCCTTTGTCCCGAGCTTCGCGAGTTTTGGGGCTGCGTTGGGTCAACACCTGTCGCTCCAACTTCCACACCTCCACCCCCCACTCAGCGCCACCTCCTCTCAACCACCTCCACCCACCTTCTCCCCACACTAGCTTCCCCCCACATCTGTGCTCAAGAACATTAATTCATTGTCAGAATCAGCTTAATCCTGTACAGGGTTGCGGGGGGAAGACGGAGCTTAACCCTGCAGACACAGGGAGCGAGGTAGGGCTATATCCCTAGGATGGGACG
>JAZEWU010000048.1:2194783-2207071 GCA_036362915.1 Geotria australis | reverse complement strand
GGGTGTAATTCACACGCTCCCCTTGCACCGGCGCCGCCGTTGCCCCAAGGTAGCGTACGTCCTTTGGACTTGGGAGGCACGAAAACCTTCGTATCTAGACACCGCATATCCGTCCATCCATCCATCGTCCGAAACCGCCTAATGCTTCTACAGGGTCGCGCGGTGAGACGGAGCCTATCCCGGCAGACACAGGGCGCAAGGCAGGGCTATACCCAGGATGGGACGCGATTGCATCACGTGGGAACCGGTTGGAAATTTAGTCCGCAGGCCAATTCACCTGTGCAGCAGCATGTCTGTGGACTGTGGGGGGGAAACCGGAGTTGCCCGGTGGCGAAAACCCACGCGGACACGGGGAGAACATGCAAACTCCACGCAGAAAGGCACCCGAGCCGGAATTCGAACACAGGTTTTCTTGCTCTGAGGCGGCAGCGCTACTCACCGCTACGCCACCGTGGCGCGCCCTAAGGGTAGCGTGCGTTCTTTATACTTCGGAGGCAAAGACAAAGATCCCCCGTATAGCCTTAACAGACTGTTGGGGCAAGTGCCGTTAGCGAGCACCTATGAAGGTCGACACGGCACACGAGGGGTTGGGTGACCAGCACCACGCCCGGTCGCCTTTGTCTCCCTAGTGGCGATGTTTACACACCGCACTAGGTACTCATTTTAGGCTGAGTCGACCTAGGGGATGCCCAGGACCGGTTCCGAAAATCCTCACTGGCGCTGGCCGTGAGCGGGATTCGAACTCGGGGGGCCAGATTCGTAGCCCAGTGCACCCACACCGTCACGTGCGCTCCATTGAGAGGCTCTAGACACCGCGTATCAGGCAAACCAAAAGCGTGGATCATGACCCGCGGCAAGCATGTACAATGGAGCCTCCGGGGAGTTGATAAAGGGGAATTGAGATGATGATAATAACAATAGGCAGGAAAGGTAATGTCGGGTCTTTGTCAATCGACTGCCGAGTTAAGGTCTCCAAACACATTCACGGGATTTGTTTGGCCAGACTTCATTAGCCGAATCAGTCGGTTGGTGAAGCGGGAATGGCCCCAGGAGCCAGTCAGATGTCGCTCGTCATGGACGTGAGCCGTGGTCGGGAATCGAACCCAGGTCGCTGCGGAGGATAGCAACTTACTGTGGCACTGCTGCCAGGAGCATAACAATTACGGCGAGCTTTAAAAGACATGCTTTCGTCAAACTTTAGGCATTGTTCTAAGGCGGATCGTTTGATAATAATTGCGTTTTATATAGCGCCTTTCACCCGAGGGTCACAAAGCGCTGCACAAGGGCCGCGAAGAGAACGGCATGTCAGCGATGAAAGACAAAAAAACAACCGATAAAAACCAAAGGAACAAAAACATTTAAAGATTAAGGCTGCTTCGAATAGACTGGAAAGGTCGTGAAACTGCTCTATCAATTATTTTACATAGAATATTCTGCATGTGGTGTCGGGAATAGGGTGGGTGAAACCGAAGTGCCCGGAGAACACGGCAGTATACGAGGAGATAACAATTACAAATCCACGCAGGTGGGTACAGAGCATACTTGCTGCATTGCCATCTGCTGGCAAAAAACCCCCCAAAAAAAATGGTGTTGCTGATTTTCCGTTCTCTGTCGTTGTTGACATGTTGTTCTCTCCACAGCCTTGTGCAGCGCTTTGTGACCCTCGGGTGAAAGGCGCTATATAAATGCTATTATTATTATTAAAACTGCTGCCCAGATAACTTAGAATTCACATCCATGATTAAACAGTACCCTGTGCGAGTGTACGGGATTAAGCGGTTTCTGACAATGAATGAATGAGTACACGAAATATGAGATTCCCCGAATACGCTTTCATAGTGTTTGATTACAGGCTTGTGGCGCCACACTTAACAGCCAAAAAACAAAATGGAGAAGAAAACAATTGGAAGGCTTTTACACTGTACTGATATAGGTTTTCACAGCGCGATGCGTGATAATTGCTTTTCAAAGCTGCTCTTTCGGGATAGCCGTGTATCTGAGCGCTATTCCTACGTTTCGCCTCCCACGTTGGAGATTCCCCCGATTGCCTGAAGATGCCTCCAAGGTCGGAGGCGAAACGTCGAGAGCGAGTAGCGAGCACTGACGCACCACGGTGTGCGAGTCACACTGGATGGCTCCGTCTGTGTGTGCACTCACACTCAGTCAGCTCCGCGCTCTCAGCTTCCCTCCTTCTTCTCTTCTCGCCCTGCCCTTCCTCCTCCGGCTCCCCACACCTCCCCCTTGCTCCTTCTTTATCCCCTCCTGCTTCACCCATCCACCTCGCCTCCTCCTCCTCCACCAAGGGTTCCTCGGAGCAGTGTCAAATGTCACGCGTGGATCGTGCCGTGCTGTGACACTTCCAATCACATCGCTTCCCTCCTCCCCGCGGCCCGCTGGCAGTTATTTTATTGATATTGTTGAGAGGTACGGGTTTGTCTGTTCTCCTGTTTAATGTGTGCCCTCCTGAGTGGCAGCATCGTGGCATTTGCCACCGCGCCGTGATCCCCGCGACCTGGGTTCGATGCCCAACCGCCGCTAACGTGTAAAATGCGGCGCCTTCAGTGGTGTATTTTTTTTACGCAACTGAGAAATAACCGGGACAATATGATGGTCTTCATTAGATATTAAGGCTTTTACAGTAGAGCTGTATCACGAATATAGAGATAGAAAGATGTTTTTATTATTTCAGCAGAAAATGCCCAGTCAGCTTGCAAGGCTCTGGAAGCGGAATTCGAGTGATACAACACACCGGCTCCTATCTCTAATGCTGGCTCCTGTGTTTAATACTGGCTCCTATCTCTAACATTGATAGTGTATTAGACAGATGTTTGTTACTATATCAGACAATACCCAGTGGGCTTGCAAGCTCTGGAAGCAGGATTCCTGCGACACGACAAACGTGGAGAATCTTGAGAAAACCGGGACAGGTGGCAACCCACAGCAATCACTGCTGCATTTACGAGGATTGAAAATCGCGCCAGGAGTAAGGTTAACCATCGCACATAATCCCTGTACTTACTGAACATTACACAAATTGGTTAAACTCATTAGCAGACCTAGGTGCGTATAGATTTGTAGGCTTTTGGACTCGATATGTAAATCCACTTAGCCGCACTATAGCCCATCCAGTGAAAACTCGTATTTGGATCAACTTTACATGTAGGGCAGCTTTAAGTGACACCCCGCTAACAGTGCCCCAGTATTTTGTCAACGCACTCCTAAGACTTCACGTTTCTAAGGCACGTCACAGCAGGTAATACACGCCGATGAAAAACATCACTCTGAAAGCACATTATTTTTTTCTGTGTCACCACAAACACATTAGCCACAACCACTGCAGCAAATCACCAGCCGCAGCTGATCAAGACACTGACAACAAAGTACAAGAGCAACCATGCAGCGCTTTGTGACCCTCGGGTGAAAGGCGCTATATAAAACGCTATTATTATTATTACTTTAACACTGTTAAATTTTAAGATACAAATTCTGGCAACCATATGTTCCCGGTATGTCAAGACTTTACAGCTGATGGCGTAAAATGATAATTCGCTCTACGCCTTCTCCATGTGTAAAGCGAAGAGAGACTGTTTTGCATTAAGGCACCACTGGGGAAGAGTTATACTCATTTGGCAAGGTGAATCCGGATAGGATTTCAGGACAGTGCACATTTAGGCACGGCCAACACGCTGTTAATCCAGCGTGACCACAGGCGCTGACTCATGCGCTCATAAGTGCCCGCGCAGCCAGGATTCCATAATTAAAGAGACGTTCTCTGCACTACTTGATTTCCAGCAAAGGTCCCCCAGTAATTGAACACCGTAGAATTTGAATCACTCATCTCTACAAGATCACCGGGCCAGAGCGTCTGTCTCAAGTGCTTTGTGGGTTCATTATCAGCAGGCGCGTTAAAATTACATCTCAACATTCCACCGTGGCCCTTTCAAAATTACTTTGCCCGGAATATACTCTTGCTGGGCTACTTGACTTTTGACTTATCTGCGATCACACACACGCACCCACACCTGTGTGAGTTATATATTAAACGGCGAGCGTTGTTGCCGCAATCTGATCTCAAAAGCGCGCCGGCTTGATCTTAAATTATCCCCACGCACCGCAACGTCTGACAGAGCCTCGCAACCTCAAGGGTAGATTTTGGCGTCCATTGTATTGTGTAGAAAATATGGCCGTGCAGTATTGATCTAACCTCATATAAATACAGGGGAATTAAAATGACAGACAGAGAAAAATGAGGCTGGCTGAATGCTTTTTGAAATGTCTCAAATCGAAGATAAGAAATTACTTTTGTTGACATTTTGTGTGGTTTTTTTTTACACTCAGTACCCGGGAAAGAATTTAGACAGACAACATGAAACAGACGTGTACCTCCAATGTAACGAATCTGTATTTTTATAGATACAAGGGAGGAGGCCACAACTGATTCAAAGATCCCTCGGAACTGATGATATTAGCTGTGGTTAGGAATTGAACTCGGGCGGCCGGGTTTATAGTGCAGTGCTGCCTATACCCTCTGCCCTCTCTCCCAGGCAGAGTTCATCTAGGGCCACAAATTTGTATGAAAAAGACGGCACTTAAATACAGTAAATCCCAAGCTCTCAGACAGGATTACGCCTCTCGAGTTTATTTTAGTTTGCTTTCAAGCTCACTGTTCTTTTACAAAGACAGATTTATTGTATGGGGGTGGGATTCTTTTTTTTAAGGTTTTATATTTGTAAGACGGATGCCCAACATTAAGTTAACAAATAACTCTTACCGGCACTCGTGGGGGTCTTACTTATTGCTTTTGAGCACCACAATCGATTGCGTATCGCTTCTGGTGGCGCTAGACAGCCTGCACAGCTTGCAGGATAGATCTCTCACTTAATCAACACCCGCTAACTTTTTTTTTGTTTCCCAAAGCAAAGATTGTATACGTATATGTTTTTTTTTTTTAAGGGCGGCACTGTGGTGCGGTTGAGTAGCGCTGCCGCCTCACAGCAATAAGGTCGCACGTTTGAATCACGGCTCGGGGTGCATTTCTGTGTGGAGTTTGCACGTTCTCCCCGTGTCCCGCGTGGGTTTTCTCCGAGCACTCCGGTTTTCTCCCACAGTCCAAAGACATGCTGCTGCATAGATTAATTAACCTGCGGACTAAATTGCCCCCAGTGCCCTGTGACGGACTGGCGTCCTATCCTGGGTATAGCCCTGTCTTGCGCCCTGTGTCTGCCGGGATAGGCTCCGGCTCACCGCAACCCTGTACAGGATTAAGCGGTTTCTGATAATGGGTGGATGGACTCTAGAAGAACTGTTAGACTCCAGGTGACGTAGCTCCTGGGTTCATTAAAACACGAAAACCGCTCCATCACGATAAAATGGTACAATCCACGAGTAGCGGATGTTCCCCAATGTCTTTAATTTTAAAAAGCCATTCTGATATCGAAATACATTACAGATAGCCGAGTGTTAAATTACATCAGTCGGATAAACAAACAAAAAAGTGTACTTGTATCAGCAAACGGTGAGCAAATATCTATACGGAGAGCGGAGGTACGCTTGACACGGCTATCCCTAAAGAACAGCTTTGAAAAGCACCCATAATTATGCAAATATGTTAAACGAGACAAGAAACTTGATTTCCGTATGCATAGCAAGACAAGGTTAGTTCTGTCGAGACTCCTCAATTCCCAGGTCCCCGTTGCTTTAGGGCCAATTTGTCTCAATGTGCTCTCACCTGCTCATAAATAAAGGCACTCAACTCGTTCATTCAAGACGGCGAATGGGCAACGCATGATTGGATTCCGAGCGTTTCCGCATTCGTTCTGCAGCACACGTGCTAAGTCTACATTTAATCAGGGCGTGGATTGATCTGGCTGTCATTAAGCGTGTCTCTCCTCATTGCCAGGAGTTATATGGGACACTTTCTCCCTCTGGCACGACGGGGCGTGTGAGCGTACCGTGTGCAGTGTCGCCGCGCCGCTCGCCAGCTAAACTGCCGAACTTTGCTCGAGAATTCGTGTCAATTATATCGAGTTGAAGGGGGTAGGTTATTTTACGCGTTATGGATAATTTACGGGTGGCGATACGGCTGAGCAGCATTGAGATTATTACGATTCTTGACGATACTTTCTGGATGTGATCATTCCGGGCGGCAGCTTTGGCGCGGTTCGAATTCGATTCGATTCTTCGAAGCGTGATGGTTACATGACAGTTTCCCGTTGCAACAAGTTCTTCTTTAGTTGCAGACAGCCCTTCAACATCCTTGGACTGCTGCCACCGCGACCCTCACCAGGACAAGCGGTTTAGAAAATGGATGGATGGTCAGTGCTGGCCTTAAAGGCGGGCATTGGCCTCTGTGTAGGTTTCCTTCGTGTTATCCAGTGTTCTCCCGCAACTAACAAACAATCACGAATTAATCCCAAAGCAATTCTCATTAATTAATTGGCCGACAACATCATAATATACAGGAAGCAGTGTCTGGTGGGTTTGCGCCGGCTGACTTCCGCCTCTCAGCGGCTTCCTCGCTAGGCCTCCGTTTCGGGATAGCCGTGTCGAGCGCTCGACCTCTCTCCCTCGCGAAGTTTCGCCTCCCACGTTGGGGCATCCTCAGGCGTTGGAACAGCTTTGAAAAGCAACCCTCATGAATCGAGCCATGAACTCACCCCCCCCCCCAGTGTGCTAATAACGACTCCACACCCACTGTTTACCCATATATATACATATCAGGTCGCTGAAGATATATTGAGATTGCCAATACCGTACAGACACCTAACATTATTGAGCCACCACTCTTCACCTTACAATAGAGGTCCATAATCATCTCCTACCCTGCTGAATTTAGACATCAACTTCTGGCTTGGCTGCAGTCCATTTGACTCATCCAAATATCATTTATAATTTAAACTTGTAATAATTTAAAGACCTCCTAGAAACATGAAAGAGATATTTATTTCCTAGATTTTTTTTTTAACCAACAATTTATTTCGCCGGCGATTTCAAAGGAATACCCAGAGGAAATCCACAAGCATTATTTAGAAAAATCTCAGAGGGATACATTCATAGCATAACATGATGACATAATGTATACCTTATGTACGATTGCTGTATAATGCAGTATTAAGGAGTATTTTCGCAATCAGCTGATTGGTAGGCCATGTGCCGTGGAATCAAAGTTGTGGGTCGTTCTTCCAAGACCTCTCTCTACCGTGGACCTCTCTCTACCGGAGGCGATTCTAGCAGTAGTGCCATGAAGCCATAAATAGAGAAATTTCGGGGTTGCGCCTTTATAATAATATTTTCTTCATGCTACTGCCAGGGCAAGCTGTCACTATTAATTACAAGCATATAAATGTAACGTCAGTTATGCATAAAAAATATATACGAGGTTTTCTGTCTCATTGACATTTCTAACAGTTATCCAGCCGGGAAGGGTAAACAGGTAACAACATCTCAGTGCACCGGGCGAAATTTAGTCAGGACCATTGACTTAGGTAGCAGCATGGCGATAGACTGTGCGATTAAACCGGAGTACCTAGCAAAAACCTACACGGACACGTGGAGAACATGCAAACTCCACACAGAAATGGCACCCGAGCCAGGAATGAAACCCGGAACCTTGTTGCTGTGAAGCGACAGCACTGCTCATTAAGCCACCGTGCCGCCCAAGCACTTACAGCGCTTGGCTTACTATTATGTAGCACATGGCTTACTATTACGACCACAACGGAATGACAACATTCACACTGTTAAGGAAAGTGAGTGAGCAGCTTGGCCAGGACACGTCTCTCAAAGTGATGATGGCTCATCGTGAAGAATGAATAACAGTATCTGCGTCTCGCTTCTGATGGAGCGATGAAATCCGTTCACGCGCGAGCGGCGGGTGGATTGTAACATCGTGGGATCGCGCGAGGTGACGGCAGCTTGGGAAAGGTTTCATTCAACAGTGGATTGACCATGGCTGATGAACGGATTGATTTCCGCAGATCAATTTCCTAGCTGTCTGCCGTAGGAAAAATATTTTCCCCGCTGTATGAAAAATATGTGTCTAACTGCCCAAGCAGTAGCAATGATGATGATGATGATGGAGATTTTTTATGGGAAAAATTATGTCGTTGTATCACTGGGCAAAACATGTAATTAGCAGAGATAAATTCAAAGTGTTCAAATGGCAAAGTCCATCTCATTACTTGGCCGTATGGAGTTTAATGGATTCCCCATTACACACAACTTACCATATAAATGATTGATTTAATTAACGAATACATCCTCCAAAGACAACCTAAACCCATCAACCAAGACGTCAAAAACGTACCTCACCGCTGACTCAAATCCCTCCTGAAATCACACCGTCACCGACCTAGAATCCCACCCAGACCCGGACGAACGCTCTCGACCACTGTGGAACGACATCGCACAACCAGCATGAACTCCTCCTTCGACACCCAAGCATCGCTCCTCCTCCATTTGACCTTTCTCTTCACAACAACAACCGCCGTTCGCCTCTAAGTGGTGGTGACGTCACCACCGCGCCTGTGCCAGGCCAGGTGCACCTTGAGGCGACGCTGAGTGTCGTAGGCTCGCTGACAGGAGGTAACGAGACGGACTCAGGTGCCACTCGGATGCCTGACTGAGATTACTGGCTGGGGCACCGCTTATCCTCCCTACCGTGCCAACTGCACAGTAGCATCCTTCACGAAACCTCCTCCACAGACACCCGTGGAACCAGCGACCGGATCGGAACCCCAGTGCTCAATGGACACAGTATCCTCCGTAAGTGGAAGGTTAAAGACAACCCACGCTCAGGGGGTCGAATTGGACGGGAGCGCACGGTAACGCCGCTCCCAGGCTGAAATTCCCAGAGCGAACCTTGTTAGGCTTTCGTGCTCTTAAATTTGCACGCTTAGTTTGCATCTCAGAAGTCATGCAAACGGAGGGAAATGCGTCATCCAACAATTACTACCGTGAATGTAACGGGCGGACAGCTCCAACGGGAACCTACGCTTCAACCAAAACCCTCAACAGAACTACCTCCGTTAATTTGACGTACTTTTGCGGCAGTAGCTGGTCTTATCGCGACAGTGTTGCGTGAGTTTTGGGTTTACACAGAGAGGAGGATCAGGTTGCTCTGTTGCAAAACAATACAAACTAAAACCCGCGATCCTCCCTCTTGGGCTGACACACAGACAATCGAACATTTCTTAATAAAAC
Source organism: Geotria australis (assembly GCA_036362915.1). NCBI lineage: Eukaryota > Metazoa > Chordata > Hyperoartia > Petromyzontiformes > Geotriidae > Geotria > Geotria australis. Next base: position 2,197,870 of record JAZEWU010000048.1, on the reverse strand, counting down.
GCTAACATTTCTCTTGAAAAGCTTTCCCCCGTTTTCCGTACCCGTCCATTGACCACCTGGTTAGAGCGAGGCTCTGGGTGACCTTCAAAACAACACGGTGGGTGCTCTCTAACCTTCTCTGCGACCAAATCTCGCGGCAGAATGTGTCTGTTCTCCTGAGATCTCCGACGCTAAGCAGCTCCGATCCATGTTAGTAATTGGACGAGCGAGCGTTTGGGCTTGCCTGGTGCTGTAGGATGCACGTGGACAGATGGTAGTACCAGCCCGCTCGCTTTATGCCCGATGGGTTTTCTCCCAGTTCTCAAGGTTCCTCTCAGTTGAAGACGAACGCTCAAGATAAGTCTCAGAACGCCTGAGGATGCCTCCAACGTGGGAGGTGAAACGTCGCGATGGAGAGCGCTCGATGCAGCTACCCCGAAAAAACAGCTTTGGAAAGCAATTCTCGTGCATCTAGCCGTGAAACAACAACAATTGACGTTCGCCACAAAGTGGTGGTGACGTCACCACAGCGCCTGTGCCAGGCCAGGTGCATTTTGAGCAGTGAAAACCCACATCAGTACAAACACTTATTAATGGTACCAAGCATCCCAATGCAGGATACTCTTTAAAACGAGTCGACAGATTCAGTGAGGATTTCCTGGGTAAATGATTGTGGTTGTTATGCAAAAGCTCGACTGTTTCACAGGGTGCATTGAATTTAATTAATTGAGTGAGTTTGCTCCTGGAACTTTTCCTTTCACGTTTTGCACAGTAAATATTTGTTCACGAGCACATGCATATTTAAGAACAAAACAAACAGAATCATGGTATCTCAGAACACCTGAGGATGCCTCCAACGTGGGAGGCGAAACGTCGCAAAGGAGAGAGTGGGAACGCTCGACACGGTAATCCCAAAAGATCAGCTTTGGAGAGCAACCATCATGCATCGAGCCGTGAAAACCTACATCAGTACAGTTCTCAGAATAATCATAAAATGTTGAAAACAGTTTGTTTTCCCTCTTGGGTAAATACCAATGAGTGAGGCACGACATAAACAGAAACATGATTTTGACTCCGTCTACCGTACTAAATCATTGACACGCCAACATGCGTACATTTTCAGATCATATTAGCGGCATTACTGAAGTATAACCACACGGCAGGTCACGGCACCCCACCTTGTTATTTATTTTTGAAGCAATCACCATTGCCGCGAATGAAACTGATGTGTACGTGCACCGAGATATGAATTACGTCCCTTTGCGAGACTATAAATAACAGAATAATTATTATGTACATGATGTGTGAAGTGCCAATAATTTATTGACATCCCTGTGACGGCTGTAATATAATGAAGTTAATCAAATGGTTAATCAATTTCTGACGTGTGTGCGTGCGCTATGCATATATAAGCAGTGTATATGGAAATGTGTATATACTTACTGTCTCCTAAAGATTACAAGGTGCACTTTTGCCCCTGTACTTTTTAAGTTGGCAGTCGTTCTATAATCCGGTACGCGTTGTGTGTGACGAGATTTGTGTATGTCACATTATGGGGAGCGGTGGTGCGGCGGTTAGCGCGCGGCGCTACGAAGCTGGCGACCCCGATTCGATCCCTGCTCACGGCCAACACCAGTGACGATTTTCTGAACCGGTACTGGGCCACCCCTAGGACGACTCAGCCCCAAATGAGCAATTGGTGCTGTGTATAAACATCGCCACTAGGGAGACAACTGCATTTGACCCTACAGTATGTTAAGGCTACACACAGGGGATCTTTGTATGTGACAAGATTAATTTTTTTGATCATGCTTGTTTATCCAGTAACGTTTTCACGAGGGCCGTGCCGAGTCTTACCGACACCGAGCGCAACTTTGATGCGCTTCGTACTCTGCGCAAACATCGCCGCGATCCGGGCAGTACGGCACCAACCGCCTTGCGGTTCGTTAAATAAAAAAAGCCACTTGTCAGCAAGGCGGAAGACTTGTGCAGAATCCGAGGCGACTCTAATAGCGGGCCCATGCATCAGTTTGACAAATCAATTCACTTAGGCACTCACTCGGCCGGGTTGGTGAGAAGTAATGAAGGGGGTTTTCTTTCATTTTTTTTAATTCATTTCTGAAGCGACGAATGCTTATGAGGTCAGGAAAGCGGCAGGGTCCAGGGCACAGTCATTATTGCTGTGTGTGCGCTTTGGCTTAAGGACACTCGGCGCGTGTGTGCGCATGTGTGTGTGTTTTATGCGTGCGGGAGCACACGCCGTGGGGATGCACTTAATACGACTCCCGTTCGTAACGGCGTCACCAACACGGCAAGAGGAATGTGCTGGACAGGTATGCTCCGAAAGCGGTGGCTCCCATCATGCGGCACGACTTTATTTTAATTTAAAGAAAAAAATGTGTTGCTGATTTTCCGTTCTCTGTCGTTGTTGACATGTCGTTCTCTCCGCAGCCCTGTGCAGCGCTTTGTGACCCTCGGGTGAAAAGCGTTCTATAAATGCTATTATTATTATTATTGTCAGCAATTCGCATGTTTTCTCTGTCAATGCAGGAGTACCGTAAAGAGCTCGCAAGCTCACTGGGTATTTTTCTGCTGTGATAATAAACATCTATCTATCTATCTGTAGAATATACAAGATTTAACCCTTAAAACATGATGGGGGTCAAAGTAGCAGCGTTCACGTCGCGATCCCTGTCAGGTAATACTTGGTATTTGCCTGCGAACTCTACCAAACACTTCGAGGCCGAGCTGAAAGACGACGATGTCCAGAGGCTGACCATCGTGCGTCGAAGAATCGCAAAGAAGAGGATCAAACATGATATTGAGGACTTTCAGCGTCATCTTTTCTAACTCAGAAGCCGGACTAGAGCACCGCTATGAGGCTGTTAAATGCACTTTCATTCACTAAAAAAACCTAAATCCAATCCCGTTTCAGCGCGTGTGCGTGTGCTAGAGCCTCGTCCGTGCGAAATAAAGAAGTTATTGACGGCGTCTGTCATATTTTAAAATGCATCATGGATTTTTTTTCTCCTTTCTCTCTCTCTTGTCTAGAAAAAGAAAGCCGTTCCTTTATTTTGCATTGATCGACGGCGGTGGCTGGGTGAAAAA
>JAZEWU010000048.1:2183985-2194773 GCA_036362915.1 Geotria australis | reverse complement strand
GCGAGAGAAACGTGCGCCTTTCCCCCCGCGCTAGTCAAACCCTGGCGCTCACAAATCTGACAGTCAATGGAGACCGAATCACAGAGTGATTACAGACCCTAATACGATTTCGAGACACAACTGCCGCCGTACGCGGGAAGGCGACGCGACCGAAGCACGCGAGTGATTTCCGCGAGTCGTGAATATTTAACGTTGCCCGTGTTCACGCAAACGTTTTCTGCGGGTGTTCTAGCTCCGAATCTGCTTATGGGGGACGCTTGATTACAAGACACGTATGGGACAATATCCTACATTTCGCCCAAACGTGATGGGGAGCTCATCCAGCACAGGCGCTACAAACAGAAAACACGCCGGAGAGCTCTCTACGGCGCAGGGCTAGGAGTAATAATAATTTAAAATGTATATCGCTCACATATTAATTCACTGTCGAAGGTACCCATTCGACGAGAGAACGACTCAGAGGCGCGAGGAAAACGCAGAGAGGTGGAGGAGGCAGCCAGGCGGTTTTGCCGGCGCCAACATATTGCCGCACGCTGCTTCCTATATATTAGGATGTTATTGGTCAATTAATTAATGAGTATTTTTGTTAAGTTGTGGGAGGAACCCGGAGAATCCGGAGGAAACCCACGCAGAACAGGGGGGGGAGAGAAAACACACAAACTCCACACATAATAGCGCCCAAGGCGGGAATCGAATCGCGTGGGTAAGACAATTCTTTCTGTGAGGCGCGGATGTTACCACTGGATTGATGCATGCGGGCAACTGACTTTTTCTCCAGATTTTTTTTTGTTTAACTCCTTTACCCACCCCGCTTTCTTTTCTTGGCTGCCACGCGAAAGGAGGCGGATGATCGATAGCCGAAACTAGACGCGCATCTTAAACCCCGCCGACGAATGCTCCGAGAGCCGCGAAAAAGTAACCAAATAACACGGAAAAAAGTGCTCTTGAAAATGTGTGCCAACACGGGGGACATGCGGCTCTTGAAGTAACGGTTGGTGCGACGCGTGGGCAGCCTTAACGAAACCCACGTAGGGAATGCGTTCGTGTGTCGCAGCGTGTGTGTGAGCATTACGCGGCATTCGTTAGTTTTAAAGATTTATGCCCCGCTTCACAATAAGGGAAATTATGTTAATGTTACATTTTCTATTGGTTTTCAATTAAGTCCGTTCTGTTGATTCGTTTTTTCTTCTTTCAATTAAGGAGGTGAAAAAATGTGTGTACGGTCACTGGTACAAGGACACTGGCCGCTGTGGGTGTACTGAACCGTTTTTTTTAATTCAAACCAATATAATAAATTAGCAGAGTACCCGCCCTACGGGAGATCTTATTATAAGGGTGTAACACGTTCTCATGACCTATCTTGTTCGTGACCTTTCTGCTAACATGTATGCTTTGACTTACATTTCTTCCTGGATGAAGGTGCAGGAATGCCCAAGAAGTTTTATGGAACTGACTGAGCGGACATTTCAAGTTCGACAAGAGGGCAAGTCCAAACACCATCCATAGGGGTGCTCTAGAACGGCCTCTAGTGAACGCCCTTCCTCCAACAATGGCGTGAACAAGCAATGGCAGGGCTTCACCCTGACCTGCTTACCTGCGAAGGCAATTAAGAGGCGAGACAGTGAAGCCATCCGTCAGCAGCTGCCATCCGAGCAGGAACTCCTGTGGAGATTCCGCAGGGATGTGGAACATAACTTCTGGACCCTTAGAGACGTGGGCACACTTGCCTGAGGCGAGGCTTTTGGAGCACTGAAGTTTGACCAAGCGTATAGTTGGGCAGACCGAGAATCTGTCTGTGTATCACCCCAATCCCTGTGAAAGATTTCAGCAGTGTAACGATGTGGGTTTTCACGGCCCTACGTGTGAGAATTGCTCCCCGCTGCTGTTCGTTCCGGACAACCGTGTCGAGTGTTAACTGCTGTCTCCCTCGCGGCGTTTTGCCTCCCACGTTGGAAGCGTCATCCGGCACTTCATCGTCAGCTACGGAGAGCAATTATGATTTCAGTAGTGGTTTGTTAATAAAATAATAATATAAATTTATATAGCGCCTTTCACCCGAGGGTCACAAAGCGCTGCACAAGGGCCGCGAGGAGCACGGCATGTCAACAACGACAAAAAAAACAACCAATAAAAACCAAAGCAACAATAAATAAATGTTAGGGCCACAGAGGCTGTTACATGCAAACTCAACACAGAAAGGCACCCGAGCCGAGATTCGAACCCGGGGTCCTTCTCGCTGTGAGGCGGCAATTTGGCACAAAAGGCATCTTTGACGTACGTCGCCAAATCCACGCGACGGTGGAGCGCACCTTTGCGAAGATAATAATAATAATTTTACATTTATAACGCGCACATATTCGTTCAATGTCGAAGGTATTCATTCGACGAGAGAACGACTCAGAGGAGCGAGGAAAGCGCAGAGAGGCGGAGGAGGCAGCTAGGCGGTTTTCCAGCGCCATATTGCCACACACTGCTTCCAATATATTACGATGTTATCGGACAAATAATTAATGAGTGTTTTTTTTTACTTGTGGGAGGAAACCGGAAAACCCGGAGGAAACCCACGCAGAACAGGGGGAGAACACACAAACTCCACACAGAAAGGCGCCCGAGCCGAGATTCGAACCCAGGAACTTCTTGCTGTGAGGAGCAGGTGTTACCACTGCGCCACCCTGCCGCAAGAGCGGGGAAGGATTTCACGATCACGAAGCCATTCGCCCATTCTATGTAGTTCAACTATGACCTGATGTGTGTAGCGAGCAGCTACTTGTTAAAGAAAGTCCCGGCACACAGGGATACAGGGAGGTCACTCAGCAAAAACACTGCCACATAATGCTTCACTTCAAGCACTGTGGCTGGTTACTCTCCGTTGGGACTGGCGAGATATTGCTGCATGAGCCAACCTCAGAGACCAGTTGGAAAAGTTGGGGGAAGCATCGCCCTCCGAGACCCGATTCAAATCCCTTACGCGGTGCAAGGAAATCACAGGACATCGGCCGCTGCATAAATCTTGTGGCTAAAACTGTCTGCTGGCAAGCGAACGTAATGTTTTACTTCTTGGCGTTAGCAATGCAAACACGTCGAGGCGGGGGTTCGATGAATTGAACGCCAAGCCATTAACCTCGCGGGATATTAATCATCGTCCTGCGGCTTCGCAGAATACTTGATGGCAACGCTCGTTGCAATGTATTCATTTGCGTCGAGTCGCGTCTTCTACTCGCGGTATGAATGCTGCCCGTTCACTCCGATGTGGGAGCCTTCATGGCTAAGTAGACATAAACGCCGTCAGATGCAGGCATAGTCCTTTTAACGGATAGGATGCGTTCCTGAAGCTTGTCCTCCGAGTGGTGAATCCGTTCATTTATAAATTAACCATGTTCATTAAATATGAACTATGTTTATTATAACTGTACAGTATTTATTAAATCAATACTCTATTAATTGCCCTGTGATGGACCGGCGTCCCATCCTGGGTATAGCTCTGCCTTGCGCCCTGTACCTGCCGGGATAGGCTCTGGCTCACCGCAACCCAGTTACAGGATTAAGCGGTTTCTGACAATGAATAAATGCGTACTATAATAATAGTAATATACTACTACGCCTAATAATGCAGTATAATAGTAAAATAATACACTTAGAATGTTTATAACAACGTATGGTTCCACATGAGCCTTGGGAGTGCAGTGCGAGTTCAACACTTACTATTATAGAATATTTATTAATGATTCTTTTCCGTTAAACGAAAATTCGTTGGCCGAGGCTTCGTTAAAAGAGGCGCCTGTACAATACCATCCATCCATTGTCAGAAACCGCTAAATCTTGTACAGGGTCGCGGTGAGCCGGAGCCTATCCCGGCAGACACAGAGTGCAAGGCAGGGCTATTACTCAGGCTGGGGCGCCAGTCCATCGCAGGGCACCGAGGGCAATTTAATCCGAAGACGAATTCTCCCCGTATCAATGTGGGTTTTGGCCGGGCACTCCGGTTTCCTCCCAATGTCCAAAGACATGCTGCCGTATAAAATCATACATCTTAGGGGACGCTGGCAGATTTTTGCCGCTCTTAAGATTGCCAGTTTCACGACCTTTCAGTATATTCGAAACCAGCCTTAATCATTTATTTTCTGTTGCTTTGGTTTTTATTGGTTGTTTTTTCTTTCGTTGTTGACATGCCATTGTACAGCGCTTTCTGACCCTCGGGTGAAAGGCGCTATATAAATTTATATTATTATTATTGTATATAATGCCTGTATGTATAAATAGGTATGCGTGTATTATATGGAACAATGGGTGAGGGTGTCGTGGGGGAATCACCTTCTTTGCGATATCAAGTTTTACACACCACTGCCCAGCGTTCTTTTTTCCCGAGTTCCCCAGAAAAACAGGTCTCTGGCCATTAAACAGTTAACACCACAATACTCCAGTGAATCGGTTGGACAAGGAACAAACTGAAAGAACGAGGCCGCCTCCCCAATTAAAATTAATCAGGCGACTTGTAAACGAGCCAAATATTTAACGTTGCGTAATTTCGTGCTAAATATATGCCGACTCTGATTTGCACTCCCCCGTCTCGTGTGAAACGCAGTAATTTTCGACGCCAAAAAGAAATGACGGGATTTCGCGAAAGGTGCCGTGCGAGGAATAACGGCTTATTTTTAACCGTTGTAAAGTCCCCGGCTACTTTCCCTCCAGCAATGCAAGGGCCACGCGCTAATAAACCGGTTGTCACTCCTGTGAAGACCGTTCCAAATCGGGGGATAATTTACAGCAATCGTGGCTTTTGGTGCCAGGAGAGACGAATCTGTAAACAACTATGTCAAAGAGCAACAGTTAGGGCGGAATGTAAGAATTACAAAAGCCAGCGGCATGCCTATGACAAGGATAAGTTTTGGACGTGATCAGTCCAGGCGACACGCGGTGCTTTAAATGCTTCACTCGACGATTGGAAGGTGACAAGTTCAAATCTTGGTTGGGTGTTGACGTATCGATTGCAGGGAGGGATGGTGGCACAGTGAGTAGCGCTGCCGCCTCACAGCAAGAAGGCCCCCGGGTTCGATTCATCGCTTGGGTGCCTTTCTGTGTGGAGTTTGCATGTCCTGCTCTTGTCCATGTGGATTTTCACCGGGTATTCCGGTTTCCTCCCACAGTCCAAAGACATGCTACACCATAGGTTAATTGGCCTGCGGACTAAATTGCCCCCGGTGCCTTGCGATGGCCTGGCGTCCCAATCCTGGGTATAGCCCTGCCTCGCGCCCTGTGTCTGCTGGGATAGGCCCCGGCTCATCGCGACCCTGTACAGGATTAAGCGGTTTCTGACAATGGATGGATGGATTGACAACTCAGCCCATTAATCTGCTTGGAACCAACAATGCAAGTATTCCAATTGTGAGAAGTCAACGGTGGTTTATTACATTGATTAAAATCATCCCCGGCAGAGAAATGTGGACTTTTCACCACTGGCTCAATGCTCTCAGGGAAGGTTGCATGTCACCTCGGTATCTACTTGAGCAGTTATACATGTATATAGTTATCTGGTAAATATGTCTTAAAACAGCGCACGTGACCAATGTTAATTGTTTAATTTGGATTGGCGTTGTTTCCCCTCGTGTCTGTCTCTCTGTCTTCCTGTCTCTGTGTCCCTGTGTCTCTTCCTGTCGCTCACCCTCCCCTCCCTGTCTCCCTCCGTGTTTGTCTTCAAGGAAGTGACGGCCATCTTAGGGGGACGCTGGCAGATTTTTGCCGCTCTTAAGATTGCCAGTTTCACGACCTTTCAGTATATTCGAAAGCAGCCTTAATCATTTATTTTCTGTTGCTTTGGTTTTTATTGGTTGTTTTTTCTTTCGTTGTTGACATGCCATTGTACAGCGCTTTCTGACCCTCGGGTGAAAGGCGGTGACCCTCGGGTGAAATGCGCTATATAAAAAGGCAGAGCTAGGCCTCCATCCAGGCTGCGTTAAGTGCTGTGAATTATTACTGTTAAGCATAGGCATGCGTTTATCCGCGATGCATAGCGCAACGTTCGTAATATAATAAACACTTCATCGCGGGGTGGGGTTTTTTTTGTTTTTTGAGTTGCGAGACGAAACTTAGTTGGGAACTTTCGCTCAGTGGGCCCAAAAGTACGGAATGTTTTCTCACGATACCTTAATGCCGCAAAAAAAATATCACGCACGCGTGTGCTCCGATGTCAAGTACGTGCCGGTCCATTCATAACACGAGCTCCTCTCGCAATAAGAAAAACCCCGATCGTTTGCATCCACTTATTTATTTACACATTCGCCGCTCGCACTCCGAGTGGGTTCATGCACTGGCGCGTACGTACGTGTGTGTGTGTGTGGCTCAGTGGGGAGCGTCTCGGCCCCAGTGGTTAGCGCGCGGGTCTACGAATCTGGCGACCCGAGTTCGAATCCCGCTCACGGCCACCAACACCAGTGACGATTTTCTGAACCGGTCCTGGGCCTCCCCTAGGTCGACTCAGCTTCAAGTGTGTACCTAGTGCGGTTTGTAAACATTGCCACTAGGGAGACAAGGCGGCCGGGCGTGGTGCTGGTCACCCACCCCCTCGTGTGCCTTGTCGACCTTCATAGGTGCTCGCTAACGGCACTTGCCCCTACAGTCTGTTAAGGCTATACGGGGGATCTTTGTCTTATCTTTGTCTTGGCTCAGTGGTTAGCGCGCTGAGTTACGAACCTGGCGACCCGAGTTCGAATCCCGCTCACGGCTAACACCAGCGACGGTTTTATGAACCGCGATCCTGGGCCTCCTCTCCGTCGACTCATCCGCAGATGAGTGCCTGGTGCGGTGTACAGACATCGCCACTAGGGAGACAAAGGCGGCCGAGCGTGGTGCTGATGGCCCACTTCCGCGTGTGCCGTGTCGAGCTTCATCGGTGCTCGCTAACGGCACTTGCCCCTACAGCCTGTTCAGGCTACACGGGGGATCTTTGTCTTTGCGTGCGCAAGCGAATTGCTGAACCCTGCTGCGGAAACTAAATCTTTCACCCGCCTCCAGCTCCCCAGCTCCCAATGCTCCCACAACTGCCACCCTGTGATTATGAGAGAAGATAAACATCAAAGATTCTTTCATTTTTATTTATTAATTTTCGCCCCACTCACTTTAGTCTGAATTTTTCTCTCTCTCTCTCTCTCTGGGTCACCGCACAACATTGGCAAATGGTCAGGTAATGCGCTTGCCTTCAGCCAAGACCACGAAACAGTCCCTGCCACTGAGCATCTGTCTGCCAGCATGATTTTTTCAATTAACTCTATCCTAACCGAAGCCATGAGACGGGGCAGTGGTGCGCAGTGTTTAGCACACAGTGGTTTCGCACACGCGCGTTGGCGCGGTGAGTAGCGCTGCCGCCTCACAGCAAGAAGGACCCGGGTTCAAATCCCGGGCTCGGGTGCCTTTCCGCTTGGAGTTTTCACGTTCTCACCGTGTCCGCGTAAGTTTTTCCCCAGGTACTACGGTTTCCTCCCACAGTCCAAAGACATGCTGCTTGCATAGGTTCATGGGCCTGTGGACTAAATTGCCCCCGATACCCTGTGATGGATTGGCGTCTAATCCTGGTTATATCCCTGCCTTGCGCCCTCAGTCTGCCGTGATAGGCTCCGGCTCACCGTCACCCTGTACAGGATTAAGCGGTTTCTGATAATGGATGGATGGTCCAAAGTCATCCTTCACCCACACTGACCGGTACAGTGAAGTATGTTCATAACAACGCCCTTATGGTGACGTGGTTTAGGAAGGCCCTCATCTAGCAGTGGATGGTTAAAGGGCGTTATGTTACATGACGGAACTCTTAGGTTTGTTAGTGTCTTTGCATTAAAATCAGCAATGAACAGAATCCCTTCTCCAAGGATGGAAATTCACGTTCCTACGACAGAAACCAGTCTATTCATAGTATAGCAACTGTTGGCTCCTCACGAAATGTCTCTCTCCGTATTGATTCCAGAGGGATGGCGAGCGACGTCTATTAGAACTCAAGACTTTCCAAACGTGATTCTCTGGCGCTCCAGAGCAGCATCGCTCAGCCAGATGAACCCGAGATTAAGCCAGGGTTTCCCCAACTCCATTCGTCTGCGGCCAGCGAGACACATCTTTGCGCGTTCACCAATCGACTCGATTAAAATACAAACTTGTTACACTCCGCACGTACCTGATGATTGATAAATATGCCGCACCTGAGGATGCGAGATTGCGGATTCAAATTAAGGTCTGTGATAACTCGAATCAGCACTCTCTAATCCCTGGCTTAAGCTCGACGAAACACCAAATTATTGGCTTCAGGATTTAGCAAATCCTTTTTTATGAAATCCTATTTATTCCTGGAATTCCTCTTTAATTCTATTTTTCTTGCACCGATGGGCCCCTTCGTAATGTGCGTGCGTACTCGCCACTAAACTGCAATGGATAGATTTCAGGATCCTTATCTTTGGAGAGCATCTCTTAGGACCCACAAAAGGTTCACTGCTCAAGGGCAGAGATGTCCCAAAGAGTGGGTAAGCTGTGCCAAGATTAGAGGCGCATAGTACTTGTGTATGCCGAGACCTAGGTCCCATGTGTTTACGGGTGTTTATGGCAGAGACGAGTGTCTATGAATATCTTAATTAAGGTGGGGAAATTGAAGGCAGCTCAATTAAGAGCCAGTGTTTGCATGATGTATTTATTCAGGGTCCAGTGTAAAGGGTTTACTGTGAGCTCAGTGTGCCGCACGCTTATTGGGGTTCAGGGATTGAGTCGGTATGAAATCCGCCTTGTTATAAATTTAATTTCAATCGTATATTCATAGACAGTTAAGTCAATATGCACGCGGGCAGGCACGCGCGCACACGTCAGCGTAAACACAAATGACGACCTATGTAGATACAAGTTCGCTATAACAGCAAAAACAGGCACCCTTTGCCACTAAGTGGCGGTGACATCTCCACGGCGCTTGTGCCAGGCTAGGTGCACTTTGAGGACACGCGAACCCGGCGACCTAAGTTCAGTTCCAATTCACGGCAATGTTTTGCGACGCAGCAAAACATTGTAAGTCCATCCATCCATACATTGTCAGAAACCGCTTGATCCGGTGAGCCGGAGCCTATCCCGGCAGACATAGGGCGCAAAGTAGGGCCATACCCAGGAAAACCCCACACGGACACGGGGAGAACATACAAACTCCACACAAACAGGCACCATATAACTTACATGAAAGTAATAAAATAATAGCATTTATATAGCGCCTTTCACCCGAGGGTCACAAAGCGCTGCACAAGGCTGCGGAGAGAACGACATGTCAACAACGACAGAGAACGGAAAATCAGCAACAAATTTTTTTTGGGCTTTTTTTTTTAATAATCCGAGCAGATCGTGACTGCTGCTTTCATAAAAGGTACACGATGCAGTGTTTTAATGGCCACTGCGAGTCCATTAAGTTTGAATTATGAATGGTAGCCTTGACACCAGTCACTATATTTGCTCAATGAATGTTTGTATACATATCAGACTATTCGGTTGTGGGGAAAATATAGGGACATTTGGCTCCACTGAGCCTGATGACAATGCCACGTTGCAGCATCGGATAGCTGTCAAACTCATCCGACAGACAGACATTATTACTCGCATAAATACTCCGGGATAGTGAAGCGGCGGTTCGCGCAACGCACAGTGAGCTCGATTCCTGGCCAAGAATAATATCAACGTGAAGTGATATTTGAACATGGGGGGCGGCACGGTGAGTAAAGTGCTGCCGCCTCACAGCAAGAAGGGCCCAGGTTCGATTCCCGGCTCGGGTGCCTTTCTGTGTGCAGTTTGCATGTTATCCACGTGGGTTTTCGCTAACCTTGCGCCCTGTGTCTGTCGGGATAGGCTAACCGCGACCCTGTACAGGATTAATCGGTTTCTGACAATGGATTGGAGATTAATTTAATCCATACCGACTCTTCGCATAGCCGTCCGTGCCAATCACGTGTAAAATAAATATACCACACTTAAATAAATAACGGAAAAATATGTAAAACGCAGCCGAACTTGCCACAGCCTCGGCATATGGAGGGAATTCTTAACGAGACACCGTCGCGTTTTCACGACTTCCACATTTGTTCCATGAAATTTATTTTGAATGTATTAGCATGGCGTGCACTGAGCCAGATGAGGGGAGTCGCTCACCACTCACTGCAACGCCCATGTTATTCACTGATCACCATTGCCAGTTTCACGACCTTTCAGTATATTCGAAGCAGCTTTAATCATTAATTTTTTTTGTTCATTTGTTTATTTAGTTATTTACGTTTCATTGTTGACATGCCGTTCTCTTCGCGGCCATTGTGCAGCGCTTTGTGACCCTCGGGTGAAAGACGCTATATAAAACGCTATTATTATTATTATAACACGTCACTCGTCCTGGCATAGAGAGTATATTGTCACACCAAGCTTCACACCAAATGTTGCACTTGTTCCCTCTCAATGGGCAAATAAGCTACTTTTTAAGTTTTTTATTTGGTCAATTACGCGCAATGCTGCGTGTAAATGTGTGTTTTTATTACCTTTGTTTTTATTGTGTCCCAAGGAATTCCACAAAGAGCCTGCAAGCTCACTGGGTATTGTTCTGCTGTTATAATATACATCCATCTATCTATCTATCTCCAGCCTGTACGGATAGCCACCGCGCTATCCACACAGTATACCCTAAATACCTCGCATCACTACTGCGGCCACTCGCATCAACACAATCCCGTACTCTGCGCAGCTCATCACAGCACCTACTCCACACACCGCGCTCACGTACAACCTTCGCGAAACGCCGAT
>JAZEWU010000048.1:2168722-2183929 GCA_036362915.1 Geotria australis | reverse complement strand
CAGACAAGCACAATTACGAAATCATCATCAAACGAATTTCGTTTCACGGATATGTACAATGCATACACAATGCACATTTAATGAGCTAATTGGTCAAGTTCAATAAGAACACGGGCCCCCCACTTTAAATATCCGATAGCCTACAGAAGACGAATGTATTCATTAGTGCTCCGAAATTAGTGTGCCAGAATAAAGCATTGTGCCACAGTGCGGGGCCATTGCCTCAATTGGCAGAGACATTAGCGCTCACCTTGTCCAGCTAATTTGCACAAAATGCATCTCGGCAGCCTCGCCAGCCCATTAGGAATGTATGAAATTGATCGGCGTTTTTTTGGGGGGGTGAATTTAATTCAGCGCATTGGAAATGCATTTCGAAAACCAATATTGGAGCAGACGTGCTGCGAACTGTGTTTACCAGCACCAGGTCTGTGTTTTTTAGTTTGATCACGGTGCTACGTTTCGCATTAACTGACTGAATATCAATTTGCACGTGTTTAATATGCATTTGGTATTATTCGATGGCTTACGGTCAGTTTTTAAATCAAGCGGGAAGGAACCGTCGAGCTGTGCAGCTCTTTTCAACAGTTGTCAAGCAGGGAAGGGTAAGCAAGTTCCAACATTTCAAGCCACTGGCGGCAATTTATTCAGGACAATTAACCTAGGCAGCATGTCTGTGCACTGTGGGAGGAAACCGGAGTGCCCGGCAAAAAACCCACGTGGACACGGAGAGAACATGCAAACTTCACACAGAAAGGCCCCCGAGCCGGGATTTGAACCCGGGACCTTCTTGCTGTGAGGCGGCAGCTCTACTCGCCGCATCCCCGTGCCGCCCGTGTTTTTATTAATTTAGTATAATTGTTCACCGTTGGGTTTATTTCCAGAATGCTCCGTAGTGATTGTAAAAATCATCCAGTTTCTACTCGAGGAAGGATAATTGTATCTAAATTAATCGCAGTGTGCGACACAATTATATATTACACGTGCGTGCAAATAACGAGATTTTAACCTTTTGACTTTGCACACGCTGCACTTTTGTCGGCACAAAAGCCCATATTTCTAACACAACAGCCAGTGCTGAACACACTGTCAGTTCAAATAACGTACTTCTTGAGTTGAGGTGACCTGCAGTTTCCTCCCCCACCAAAGAGAGTCACAGGGCTATCGTACAAATGCACATCGCCTTAGACATCCCAAGAGATGGAGCAGAAAGGGCCATTTCTTATTGATAACCCGAGTGCCGATGCTCACTCTCTTTGCCTCGATGATCAGACTACAAGGTTTTATAGAGAAACCAAAACGGAACTGCCACGTTGCAATGCGCTGCATTAACTGAGGTCGGAACGGTGGCACGGTGAGTAGCGCTGCAGCCTCACAGCAAGAAGGTTCCCGGGTTCGAATCACGGCTCGGGTGCCATCCTGGGTATAGCTCTGCATCGATGAATCATGAGCTTAACAATATTAATTCACAAGCTCACGTAATCGTAAGCTCATTTTGTTCAAACAGTTGAGATCTCGCCGGGCACTCCGGTTTCCTCCCACCGTCCAAAGACATGCTGCCAGGTTAATACTGACTAAATTTCCCCAGGCGCCCTGAGATGGACTGGCGTCCCATCCTCGGTGTTTTCCTGCCTTGCGCTCTCTGTCTGCCGGGATAGGCTCCGGCTCACCGCGACCCTGTACGGGATTAAGCGGTTTCTGAAAATGGATGGATGGATGGAGTTGAGATTGCAAGTTTAAAAGTCGAAGCGTTTCGATTCGTAGGCGTTGTGTGCAATGTGACGCCCAACGGAAATTAATCACTGCTAGTGTTGGTCACTTTTTGGACATCATTAGTGTCAGAGATTAATCTACCTTACATGTAATTTAAACACGTAGTTTCATTACATTTGTTGTGTCGGTACCTAAATTCCACACAACTCAAAGTAATTGGCAATTTGTATTTAAATTACACAAGATACAGCTAAATGGTAATTTGTATATATATATTATTCCAGTAATTTACAATTTGAATGTATTTTCCCCCGTCTCTGATTAGTACAGACGTCACAGCTATGAGATGAACTCTTTGGCAGTAATCCGGAGTACCAAAATAATCCGGTTGTCGCAAAATCATCACAGCTCACTCACTATTGGCCCGTTGAAGGCGTTGAAAGGCGCAAATGAATCCCCCATCGTGTGTATGTGTTGTCTAGCAACTTTTTTTTTTTATCGAAAAAGGATAACATTGATTTCCGGCCTGGATGCAGCAGGGCAGGCGCCTTCTTAGGACGGCCAGGCTTGCGGATTGGTGGCGACCAGCCAAGCACCTGAACAACCGAACGGCATGCAGCATTCGGTTGTTCAGCTCCTCAGTTACCGTTTCTACCCGTCGCTTGCCGCTCATGGCTCTTGCAGAGTAACAAAGTGTAATGACCTCGAATTGACCAGAAATTAGGGGGGCCCGACTTTGGGTGGACCCGGCGGATTTGGCGAACTCCGGATAACCGCCAAACGGTTCAGATGTTAATCCTTTACCCACTGCGGAATATTTTTGACTCTCAGAATTGCTTTCCACAGGGGTTGTATCGGGATAGCCGTGTTGAGCTGCTCCTCTCTCCATCGTGACGTTTCGCCTCCTACGTTGGAGGCATCCTCGGGCGTTACGAAATTACAAACATTCTGAGACTCAGACACGGCTATCCTGAAAGAATATCTTTGGAAAGTAATTTCTCATGCATCGAGCCGTGAAAACCTTCATTAGTAATTTTTACTTTCAATTGTTTGCATCCTTGTGTGAAATCTAGGCTAATTGGCCTGACTAAATTTCACCCCGTGCCCTGTATGGACTGGCGCCGCATTCCGAGTAGATCCCAGGTTATCTACTAACCTGACCGTCTTATATCCGTCCATAATTGGTCAAATTCGAAGGTGGAAATCCGAGCCGAGAGTGGCCACTACGATGGGCAATATTTTCCAAAGTGGCTAAAGACAAATCCTCGATTCGAATTGAATTTCGAGGAAGGGATGGAAACACCATGATGCCTTTTGTATTTCAGCTGCCGGCCCACTGATCCACAGCGAGGAGAGAGAGCATTTTTCAATGAACGGCTAGTGATGGATTAGCCCGTGACTTCATGCAGCAGACATTCTCAAACTCCCTGCACTTCAAAAAATAGATAACTACATTCAAGCTCTGGTAGGAAAACTTTGCAGGTGCCTCTCGTGAATTGTGCGTCATTTCACTGTTTAAATGAATACGCTAAAGAATAAAAGTTATTATTGTAATTATACAAATTAGGATTTTAGTAGTGATGAAAACAAGTAAAGGTTTTACCCTCACTTGCAATAATATAGGTCAGTTTCCATAGTTAGGATTATAAGTGGGTTTATCCATCCATTGTCAAAAACCGCTTTATCCTGTACAGGGTCGTGGTGAGTCGGAGCCTATCCCGGTAGACACAGGGCGCAAGGCAGGGTTATACCCAGGATAGGACACCAGTCCATCACAGGACACCGGGGGGCAATTTAGTCCACAGGCCAATTAACCTATGCAGCAGCACGTCTTTGGACTGTGGGAGGAAACCGGAGTGCCCGGCGAAAATACCACAGACAGAAAGGCCCCTGAGCTAGGATTCGAACTCGGGGGGCCTTCTTGCTGTGAGACGGAAGCACTACTCCCCGCACCACCGTGCCGCCCATTAGTGGGTTTCATATTCCCTTTTTGACGTCAACGAGTCTGATGTTGAAAACACATCAGAGTGTGGTGCACGTGTGACAGTGATTGAAGGAGGCTTCGAATAAATATTGTGGTATGAGGAGATGAGCGGCAAGGTTGGCTCGGGTCTGGAAAAAATCAACTTATAAGTGAAGAGTTAGATTGTGTTTAAAGCAGAAAAGTTTTAAAACCGGTGGCGTTGTATCTGCTGTGGCACATGAAGCACAAACACGACAAGAAAATGGAACAAAATCAGGCAACCGTCACTGACCCACATTGACATCTTCCTTCTAATTCATTGTGACTTCCCCCGGTGGTATGACTTTAATTTGCTCTATCGGCAACTTAGTCAATTGTGAAATAGATTTCAAAACTGTGGCCCGCAGACTGATCTGACACTCAGCAGTGTATAGAAATTTGTGTCACGTGGAAACGTGCACATTTTTTTAAAATGAGACACTCATCAAAAGCTATTGAATGACGTGAAAATTACGGAACAAATTCCTAGAGCAGAGGCGCGATACTAAAACATAATAAAAGTGTCAAAAGTTCTATAAACGACGGCTCAACATTCCATGTAAAAATGACTGGGAGGGAGGGACTGATGAAGAACGCGTGATCCAATTGAATTAATAAAGAACTGAGAAGTATTTCAACGGCTGATGAGCTGCAGAGGTTCAGCGTTGCGTAAAAATGATCTCGCACATCGGAGACGTTAAGAAATCTGGACCAATGACTCTCAGCATTACTTAAGCTATTCTAAAACGTCCCAATTGCTCGTGTAATTACCAGGCTTCTAAGCCAGTGGGAAAGGTACAATCCATCCATTATTACAAAGCGCTTGATCCTTTACAGTTTACAGGTTCACGGTGGCCCGTAAACTATCCTTGCAGACAGATAGCGCAAGGCAGGGCTATACACAGGATGAGACGCCAGTGCATCACAGGGCACCGGGGGCAATTTAGTCCGCAGGCCAATTAACCTATGCAGCAGCATGTCTTTGGACGCTGGGAGGAAATGGGAGTGCCCGGCGAAAACCCACGCGGACACGGGGAGAACATGCAAACTCCCCACATAAAGGCACCCGATCCGGGATTCGAACCCGGAATTTCTTGCCGTGAGGCGGCAGCGCTACCCACTACGCCACCGTGCCACCCCAAATAATATACAAACCATTGAGGTAGAAAAAAAAACACACTTCCAAATTGCACGTCGGACGCAAGAGAGAAAGTCAAACTTGCTTAGTTTTAATTTAGATCTTCTCCATCACCGTGCAAGGCTGGGCCTGCTAGCGTGCTTGCAAATGTTTGAATAAACGCAAGCGGCGGCAGAAATCCGGCGTCGTAATTTAGCCCTCGCGTACGTGCGGCCCTGAAAGAATAAGCAGTGAAAAAGAACGGGGAGTGTGGGGGGGGGGTAGTGTGGTGAAGAAATGGAAGCCCTAGGGGGGTTGCCGTCCAATTACGGCCTGCCCGATGAGCCGCTGGCTATGCGATAAAGTCGTAAAAGTTAATAATACCTGTATCCGCACCATTTATACCATATGACAGTGCTACAAATAAGGGCAATAATGGGGCAGTGGTATAATATACGCGCGCCGATGACCGTTAGCGGCCCGCGTACTATTGGCCTGCTGGGTTACGGGAGGAAAAATATACTGTATATAGAAGAAGAAGAAGAGCAATAATACGATATGGGTTTTCTGATTTAGAGAGAGCTCCCGAGTAAAAAAAAAAAACTTGAAGGGATAAACATTTCTTTTAAAAGCTGTTCTTTCGGGATAGCAGTGTCGAGCGCTCCCACCTCTCTCATTCGCGATGTTTTGCCTCGACCGTTGCAGGCATGCTTAGGCCTTCTCGGTACTGAGGGGTGCTTCCAACGTGGGAGGCGAAACGTCGCGAAGGAGACAGGAGGAACACTCGACACGACCGTCCCGAAAGGACAGCTTTCAAAAGCAATTCTCACGCATCGAGCCGTGAAAACCAACAATCAGGCTAAAACCTGTCAATCGCTGTTCCAAGTTGCAATGATCATGTGTGTAATAATTTGTAACGTGCGCAAATTCCGCGCTCGTCCGTGGACGATACATGGATTGGGAGGCGCGAGGAAATTGCAGAGAGGCGCGGGGAAGGCAGTTAAACATTCTATAGGCGGACAGCACGCACGGTGGCCGAGCTGAAAGACAACGATGTCCAGAAGCTGACCATCGTGCTTCGAAGAATCGCAAAGAAGAAGACGCACGGTGGCGCGGTGAGTAACGCTGCCGCCTCGCAGCAAGAAGGTCCCGGGTTCGAATCCCGGCTCGGGTGCCTTTTTGTGTGAAGTTTGCACGTTCTCCCTGTGTCCGCGTGGGTTTTCGCCAGGCACTCCAGTTTCCTCCCAAAGTCCAAAGACATGCTGTTGCATAGATTAAAATTGGCCTGCTGACTAAATCGCCCCCGGTGCCCTGTGATGGACTGGAGTGCCATCCTGTATATAGCCCTGCCTTGCGCCCTGTGTCTGCCGGGATAAGCTCCGACTCACCGCAACCCTGTACAGGATTAATCAGCAAATTTAGTCCGCCGGCCAATTAACCTATGCAGCAGCACGTGTTTGGACCGTGGGAGAAAACCGGAGTGCCTGGCGAGAAACCCACGCGGACACGCGGAGAACATGCAAACTCGACACAGAAAGGCACCCGAGCCGGGATACGAACCCGGGGACTACTTGCTGTGAGGCGGTAGCGCTACTCGCCGCTGTGCCACCGTGCCGCCCGGTTGGCTTACCACTTGCACTAACACCTCTCGACCCCGTTAAGAAACAACTGTCAGTAGTCATGCCTATTAGTGCTGCTAGCAAGGACAGAAAACGTGTCGCATCATTATAATCAATTTGTAAAGTTTACTGCAGAACTGTCTACACCGATTTCAAAGGAAAGTTGAGCGGGATTTTAATCTGTTGTTTTGTTTAACGACGAGTCAACGTTTTTTTTAAGTCGGAGATTAGCCTGCTTACCATTTTATAATGATAAGCTAATTGGAAGAAGGGGCGAAAAAAAATCACAAGCAGATGTACCGATGTAGCTTTTCCCGGCTCTATGCGTTATAGTTGCTTTTCAAAGCTGTTCTTTTGGGATAGCCGTATCGAGCGCTCCCGCTTTCGCTCCTACGCAACGTTTCGCCTCCCACGTTGGAGGCATCCTCAGGCGTCCTGAGTTCCTAGTGTGGTCTGGGTTGAGTTTGCTGTGCCACATGCTAGGTATGCTGTGAAGCGTATCCCCCGTATAGCCTTAACAGACTGTAGGGTCAAGCGCTGTTAGCGAGCACCTATGTCGGCCGGCACGGCACACCAAAGGGGGTGGGTGGCCAGCACCACGCCCGTCCGCCTTTACATCTCTAGTGGCGATGTTTACACATCGCACCAGGTCGACCTAAGGTGAGGCCTGTGACCGGTTTCGAAAATCGTCACTGGTGTTGATGGCCGTGTGCTGGAATCGAACTCGGGCCTCTGCCGAGTTCGTGACAATCGCTCCTCACACAATCTCTCTCACACACGCACACACAGGAGCTAGGATTCCGCACTATTTTTCGTCGAGCTTCTGCCGCGACTGAAAGGGATTACATCTTCTGATAAGACAACTAGGCGCAAAGACCTTGAACAAGGGAACCAACCAGGGGTGATCTGACACACAGCAGGGGGCAGACAGTAATTAAAAAGTGCTTAAGGTGTGACAATGTGATTTTGAGTGGAAGGCAAACGCTCGCAAAATCACAAACAAGCTTTGCTTGTTTAGCCCACTACCCTTGCCCCGTCAGTTTATAACGATACATCGATGGCATGCTTAATTTGTTAAAACTCCCTGTCGCGTCGGATGTTTTTTTTGTTCAATACTTATCTAGTTTTCAATACGCGTATTCAGTGCAGCGCGGTACAATTGCTCAGTGAGTAGCGCTGCCGCCGCTTCACAGTAATAAACTCTGGGTTCGATATCCGGCAAGGGTGCACGTAGTTTTGACTAACGTACGTTTTACGTACAAATGCACCAATACAAGCTCCGATCGCGTGTATTGTATGTACACTCGGCCAGACCATCCAATCTCCATCCATCCATCGTTACAAACCGCTTCATCCCGTACAGTGTCCCGGTGAGCAGGAGCCTATCCTGACAGACACAGGGCGCAAGGCAGCGCTATACCCAGGATGGGACGCCAGTCCATACAGGGTACCAGGGGGCAATTTAGTCAGCAGGCCAATTAACCTATGCAGTAGCATGTCGTTGGACTGTGGGAGGAAACCCACGCGGACACAACAGGGAGAAACATACAAACTCCACACAGAAAGGCACCCGAGCCGGGATTCGAACCCGGGGGCTTCTTGCTGCGAGACGCCAGCTATATCCACCGCGCCACCCAATCCAATCTTCATTGGGGTTTAAATACAGTGGCCAGATGTCTCAATACAATATTTAATCCGAGGCTATATATAACCAGTCTGCCTGACAACACAGAGCGTGTAATACCCCGACAACCTTTGTCCTGATTAAGACCTATTAACGGAGAATGTTTTCCCGTGCACAGATGCGCATTGTCCTCAGTTCACGGCAGATGCTAGACATTTACCGATGCCAAATTGTTCCGGCTCGGTGGATTACTGTTAGAATCATTTGCAAGTTAAAACTGCGCGCATATATTACGGGGCAGAGCGGGATAGACCGTATGATTCGCGAGTTAAATATATTGTTGTTGGTCAGAGACCGTTATGTTTAATTACATGTCGAGAAAATACGTGGTTAACCAGAGTTGAGTAAAATTACGTTTTGTTTTATTGCCAGAGTTAAAGTTACTCATTACACTTTATATTTATACGTAATAAAGCCGCTTTGGGTTGGGTCGCGTAAACAAAAAATAGGTGTCGTAATCCCAGGGGCAATTTAGTCAGGACGATTAACATAGGCAGCATGTCTTTGGACTGTGGGAGGAAACCCGAGTAGCTGGCGAAACCCACGCGGACACGGGGAGAGAACATTCAAACTCAACACAGAAACGTACCCGCGTTGGGAATTGAACCTCTGTTTCTTGCTCTGAGGCGGCAGCGCTACTCACTGCGCGACCATGCCCCCCACTCATTACTAATAATGAGTGAATTAATTGTAATGGACTGGCGTCCCATCCTCGGCATAACCCTGCCTTGCTCCCTGTGTCTGCCGGGATAGGCTCCGGCTCACCGCGACCATGTACAGGATTAAGCGGTTTCTCACAATGGATGGGTGGCTTTCCAAAGCTGTGCTTTCGGGCTAGCCGGTGTCCAGCGCTCCCCTTCTCTATCCCGCAAGAACAGCTTTGGAAAGCAATTCTCATGCATTGAGCTACAACAGTAGACTCTACCTTGAATATTTGTATCATTAAGAACAAATAAAAATCCTTCCCCCAAGCAGACGAATGATGAGAAGGGATTACAGTAAACAAGAAAATAACGGCACCGCATTCCGGTTTTGCAGAAAAGTATTTAAGCACTAATTTAATATCGCAGATTTCACAACACTGGCTTAGGCAGATACATAATTATCACCACGCTTCTTTGTAGGATTTTACAATTGTACCGTAGGTGCCAACCGCAAGCAACACAAAAAAAAACACACGTAAAAATAGAAATGTATTGTTTGGTGACAAGTGGTGGCTTCGTCGTTAATCTATTTCCAACTCGGTGATGGCATTGCATCAGCTGCGTGGATGTGTCCGCGTTCACTGAGCCGTGAAGGGTAAGCACTCCACCATTTCCTATTTAACCGAAAGCTCAACTTTGCTGGGATTATAAGTTCAAGCTCCGAATTAATTGGACAGTGATTGTCCCCAATTCCGCGCACAGCCAACGACTGCAGATTTCCACCTCATTTCCTCTTTGTGGGGAACAATCCACCGTAACCCCCCACCGCCCTCTTGTCCACCTGTCCGCTGTCTCGCTGCGTAGCTCACGTACATGTATCCTTGCCCTATTTTTACACAGCATTTGTTCGCTTCCACGTGAGACGGGAAAGAAAATTGACAACGTATGCTTTGATGGTTGCTCTTCACAGCTGTTCTTTCGGGATGGCCGTGTCGAGCGATCTCCAGCTCTCCCTCGCGACGTTTCGCCTCCCACGTGGGGGGTCAAGGTAGAAGCGTTCACGTCGCGATCCCTGTCAGGTAATACTTGGTATTGCCTGCGAATTCTACCAAACACACTGCGAGGCCGAGCTGAAAGACAACGATGTCCAGAAGCTGACCATCGTGCTTCGAAGCCTCCCACGTTGAAAGCATCATCAGATGATGCTTCCAACGAAACGCTGGACACGGGTATCCAGAAAGAACAGCTCTGAAGAGCAACCATGATGAATCGAGTAGTGAAAACCTACATCAGTACAACACATGCTTTGCAGCACAGTGGGGTCCATTGGCTTAATGCATAATTCTGTCACAGCCTGAGGGCACGTGTACATAAATGCAAAACTTCCCCGGCAATTAATTAAGGTGTGTGTGTGTAGGAGTGCATTACACAAGTGCTACCCCATTAAGCGCGCTTGCTCAAGATTAGTGTAGAAATCGGCAATTATTATGATTATTATTATCTACCACTTAGCAGGCGCGCTTGACCATGGCGACTTGCATCAACGCGACCAACACATTATAAATAAACAAGTAAACACTAAATAAGTAAATAAACATCGCTTGTCCAAAGACACGCTGTTGCATAGGTTAATTGGCCTGCTGACTAAATTTCCCCCGGTGCCCTGTGATGGACTGGCGTCCCGTTCGGGGCATGGCCCTGCCTTGCGCCTTGTGTCTGCCGGCGGATTCACGGTGTGAGGACGGTACGAGGCCGAGCGAGCGGCGCCTCCGTGAACTCGGTGGCCTCGTTTTATTGCGTTACCACACCTCTCATTCTCCACACATTCTCCGCAATACCCACCCTGGCCCCATCTCATAACCGCAGGAGGTTGCACCTTCGCTGGGTTTGTAATGTTGGTGATCGCGGGAAAGAAAAAATAAGAACGGTTAAAACAAATGGAAATTTAATCGCAGATTAGGTGAGTGGCGCGTGCCGCTTCACAGCAAGAAGACGCCGGGTTCGAATCCCGGCTCGGGGAAAAACGTCGATACGGAGAGAGAGAGAGAGGGAGCCACTCGACACGGCGAGTCCGGGAAAAAAAAAAACAGCTTTTGAAAGAAAATCTTATTTCACAGTAACAATTTGGCTAGCATGACTCAATTTGGCTTTGGCCCAGATAAAAGTTGGGGACAGCATTGTTCAAACAGCTGGCTCGAGAAGTTCAACACTGAGGCTTTCACGACCCAATATCCGTAGCAAAGTACATTTGGTTTTGCTCCCTGTACTCGGTTCTGCCATGCCCATGATGCCACGCAAGCTCACTGTGAAAATCACGAGGAACACAGCACCCTTGACACTTCACAAGGAACACCACACACGAGGCCCACATTTACCGTCGCATGGAAACCTGACTTTAGTCTTAGTCTGGTTGCAGCATAATTGCAGACAAGTATTTTTTGTCCCCCACGCCCTTCTGCATTGTCAAGATTAAACATTTGCTCTTGTAAGCTCTCCCCACGAGATGCTTGTCCAATGATGTTCTCCAATTAGAGGAACCGAATTACCTGCCGCACATCTTAAGTTCCCCACAACGCGTACGGCGCGACAAGGGCGCTTGCGCAATAACGCACGGTTGAGGATTTCACGTCGCCTCTTTATGGGCGCATGCGACACTCAAGAGACGAGTATTTAATGGTGTCAGTAAGGCTGAGGCTGACCCGTCCACGTGGCTTTTATGTTAAAAGAGCGGCTCTTTGGGTCTCCCCTAATCCTCGACCCGAGCTGTTCAGAGACCCCGTTCAGACTCAGGGAAGTAATTCTCAAAAGGCTTTATCGGACTCCAGCGAGATATTACGAATTGTCATAATCATTATTAGTACCCGCTTAATCCTGTACAGGGTTAATATGAGCCGGAGCCTATCCCGGTAGACACAGGGGGCAAGGAAGGGCTATACCCGGGACGAGACGCCAGCTCATTACAGGGCACTGGGGTCAATTTAGTCAGCAGGCCAATTAACCTATGCAGCAGCATGTATTTAAACTGCGTGAGGAAACCGGAGTGCCCGGCGAAAACCCACGCGGACACGGGGAGGACATGCAAACTCCACACGGAAAGGCACCCGAGCCGGGATTCGAACCCGGGTGGTTTCTTGCTGTGAGGCGGCAACGCTACTCACCGCGCCACCGTGTTGCCCTATTGCGAGTCGTCTCGAAGGAAAACCAATCTCAAATCACCTCTATTAGAACTGGCGCCAGTTACGTGACAAGTAATAATAATAATATCAATTTATAGAGCGCCTTTCACCCGAGGGTCACAAAGCGCTGCACAAGGGCCGCGAAGAGGCCAGCATGTCAACAACGAAAGAAAAAACAACCAAAGCAACAAAAAATTAATGATTAAGGCTGCTTCGAATATACTGGAAGGTCGTGAAACTGGCAATCTTAAGAGCGGCAAAAATCTGCCAACGTCCCCTAAGAGTACATTGGCTTCACGTCCACTTCGCCACGCGCGTCACCAACCATAACTAACTTACCGGCAGCGAGTGGGTTAATTGATAAAGGACTGTAACCTACGTCAATAAACCTACAATTAATCTCCACAGCCTTGTGCAGCGCTTTGCGACCCTCGGGTGAAAGGCGCTCTATAAATGCTGCTATTATTATTATTATAATAACAAAGGACTGTACATTTCACGTGATTCGTTTTGCAACGCAAAACCTTGCATCAAAATGTTTTCCGTGGGTTAATTGATAAAGGATTGTAACCGACGTCAATTAACCTACAATTAATCTCCACAGCCTTGTGCAGCGCTTTGCGACCCTCGGGTGAAAGGCGCTCTATAAATGCTGCTATTATTATTATTATAATAACAAAGGACTGTACATATCACGCGATTCGTTTTGCAACGCAAAACCTTGCATCAAAATGTTTTCCGTTCAGAAGAAAAAATATGTTCTGGTAATGTGTTATGTACAAAAAAACCAATCTTTCCCACTAATTTACACATCTGACGTGTGCATGGGGTCACTGGTAAGCGTCTCACCGTCCCACTCTCGCCCTCAGAGACCCTCGTTTTAGAACAATATAACATTCTCCACACCTTGGCATTACAGACATTTACAGCTTATTTCGTAGGTGATGTGGCTTAAACTTCACGGTACCTTCCTCACATATGATGTGTGAAAATCTTTGAGTCTTTAAAACGCGGTATACAGGAATGTTGGTTGGGGTTGTTTTGCCAGTGAAGAAAACAGATCTTTTTTTTTCATTCATTGTCAGAAACCGCTTAATCCTGTACAGGGTTGCGGTGAGCCGCAGCCTATCTCGGCAGACACAGAAAGGCACCCAAGCCAGGATACGAACCAGGGACCTTCTTGCTGTGAGGCGGCAGCGCTACTCATCGCTCTACTGTGCCGCCCTAAACAGATCCCATCCATCCATTTTCTAAACCGCTTGTCCTGGTGAGGGTCGCGGTGACAGCAGTCCAAGAAGAGTGGACCAGACATCCCTTTCCTCAGCAACAGATTCCAGCTCTTCCTAGGGGAGGATTCCCAGCCGTTCCCAGGCAAGCCGAAGGATATAATCCCTCCAACGTGTCCTAGGTCGGCCTCTAGGTCTAAACAGATCCCATTTCATATAATGAATCAGCACATCAATATATTAAACACATTTCAGACGGAGTCCAATAGGCCTTCAGGATATTGACCTTCCAGACTTAAATTAACCAACGTGCGTTTAAACAAGCGATCTGTCGACTTCTTTCGCCCTTTCTGGGCTTCATCCACGTGGTTGAGCACGCTACACGCGGCTCGTTTGCAAAGTATCATTGGTAGGAGCTCTTTCTCTCCACAGAACGCAACACAACGCGTAACATACCTGTAGGCTGCTTAAAGGCGAGGTTGGTGGATCGTTCGAAGAGCGGAGTGAACACGAGGCTCCCACTTGCGAGGCAACACGCAGACTGGAGAACGGCAGTGCCGGGTACGGCTCCGAATGCAGGCGCATGGACAAACGACTAACCGTATCAGGGATAACACGCAGGTGGCTTAATTGATCACTGGCACCTGAAGCCAATGAGCAAGAGTAATCCTGCACGGGAGGGATATTGTCGTATTACTCAATAAGCGCCTTCAACTTAATTGGCCTGCGGACTAAATTGCCCCCCCCACCCCCCACGTGACCTGTGATTGTCTGGCGTCCCATCCTGGGAATAGCCCTACCTTGTGCCCTGTGTCTGCCGAGATAGGCTCCGGCTCACCGCAACCCTGTACAGGATTCAGCAGTTTGTGCAATACTACGTGTTACTGTTTACCAGATGATTATGGCTAGTGTTTTATCGCTGCACAATTTAATGGTATAAATTCTTTGAATTCGTTGTGTCACCTTCGGATTTGATCTTTTGTTTTACGTTGGTTATTTCCTACGTTTGTTGTACCAAGGGAATCCCGCTTCAAGAGCTTGCAAGCTCACTGGGTATTTTTGCTGTAATAATACACATCTATCTATCTCTGCACCAGATCGGTTCTTGCGGGAAGACGCTACGAGGCTGCATCTGTCCATCTTGTGGAGACGGCGCTGATAATTCAAGCCACTGCCATCGCATTGTATTTAGACAATTAAACCACCTGCAGATGTTGAGAGCAGGGGAAACAAAGTCCACTGTTGTCCTGAAAATGGGGCCGCGAGTTTCCATTGCTGCTGAAGGCTGTAAACTCAATGGATTTCTGTCAAATTTGTGGAAAGCCATTATTTTCCTCACGCAAAAATAATAAAATAAGAATAGTAATTAAATATGGCCATTCTTCTGACAAGGAGTCCTGAGACTAAAATGGTGGCACCAACCTAAGGAAAAACAAAACAGATATTTTTTTTTCATCGTCAATCCACTGCTGGTTAAAGATCTTTCCCACTCTGTCTGTTATGTGCATCGTTTGACCAAACTTCACCATCATCAGTGTAGTTTGGAGAATGTATTTAATCCGCAGCGTGCTAATAATAATAATAATTATTATTATTTTACATTTGTAACGCGCACGTATTTAATCACTGCACCACTGCTCTACTGCTCCCTAGAATGAAACAGATATTTGTTTATTATTGGTAACAACCGCGCCTCACAGAAAGTCCTGTTCGAGACGGTTGGATCCCCTCTCTGTGTGGGGTTTGCGTGTTCTCCCCCTGTTCTGCGTGGGTTTCCTCCAGGTTCTCCGGTTTCCTCCTACAACTAAAAACATTCCTTGACGAATCGGCCGACAACATCATAACATATGGGACGCAGTATTTGGTGAGTTGGCACCGGCTAACCGTGTTGCTTGACTCCTCAACCCCCACCCCCTGCATGTTACCTCGCGCCTCTGAGTTCTCTCTTCGAATAAACACCTTTGAAACAAAATAGGGCGGCACGGTGGCGTAGTGGTTAGCGCTTCCGCCTCACAGCAAGAAGGTCCCG
>JAZEWU010000048.1:2155734-2168222 GCA_036362915.1 Geotria australis | reverse complement strand
CCTTTGTGCCACCCGCGTGACCTCCACCGACTCAATTATGTATTTTTTTTATATATCGGGGACCCCATGAAGTGGGTAGCGCTGCCGCCTCACAGCAAAGAAGGTCCCGAGCTCGAATCTCGGCTCGGGGGGGGGGGCCTTTCCGTGTGGACTTTGCATGTTCTCCCCGTATCAGCGCGGGTTTTCGCCACCGGGCACTCCGGTTTCCTCCGACAGCCCAATGACACGCATAGGTTATTTATCCTGCTGTCTAAATTGCCCCCGGTGCCCTGTGACGGACTGTCGTCCTGTTATGGGTATATAGCCTTGCCTTGCGCCCTGTGCCTGCCGGGATAGGCTCCGGCTCATCGCTATCCTTTACAGGATTAAGCGGTTTCTGAAAATGGATGGAACTCCATGAAAGCGTGGGGGATGGATGCCACGGTGGAGTCAGTGGACGCACGGGGGGCTGGGTACTCCGCGTGGCCGGCCAAGGCGAGGATGTTGCCATGCTGCCGTGAAAAGGAATCTATTGCCCTTCTGCTCCTTAAGTGCCGGCGATAAATCGAGAAGCATTAATGCCTCGATGGATGCGATGTGACAGCACCGCATCACTCCTTGACTTAGTGGTCTATTTTATCTCTAAATCTTGCATGAGCTGCCATGGAAATATTATATATATGTACAAAATAATAAAAGTACACGCCTTATATCACATTTTATGAACGTACTGTACAGGCGGATTAGGATTGATGGGTGTTACTGTATCACGCGTGCGTTTCTTCAAAGTCGCCGAGTGATGTTTTAGTGTCTAACAATAAAAGGAAGTGACGATTACAGCAAGGCGGAGTGAGTTAGTGGCGTAACAAATGAATGAATATGGTGTCAAAGTTTTCACCAAAGATACTTATGAAGTCGCGAGCTGCGTTTAATCAATCGCGTATATGTACTTGTCTGTGTCAACGTGGCTACTCTGTGGATGGATTGGCCCTCCACTGCAGAAATGTAGTATTCTCAGCAGTGACCGCGTAGGTTTTTGCCGGGCACTCCGGTTTCCTCCCACCGTCCAAAGACATGCTGCCAGGTTAATTGGCGTACTTACGAAATTTCCACAGGCGCCCTGCGATGGAATGGCGTCCCATTCTCGGTGTTCCCCTACCTTGCGCCCTGTGTCTGTCGGAATCGGCTCCGGCTCACCGCGACCCTGTTACAGGAGTACGATATCCATCCATTTTCTAACCCGCTTGTCCTGGTGAGGGTCGCGGTGGCAGCAGTCCAAGCAGAGTGGACCAGACATCCCTTTCCTCAGCAACAGTTTCCAGTTCTTCCTGGGGGATTCTCATGCGTCCCCAGGCCAGACGAAGGATATAATCCCTCCAGCGTGTCCTGGGTCGGCTTCTAGGTCTCCGCCCAGTGGGCCGCGCCTGGAATACCTCCCGAACCACCTCAAAACCACCTCGGGAGTACGCGGTTTCTGAAAATGGATGGATGGATGGACTCCACAGCTGCATGCTCCTAAGGCAGATCGCTGCCACGGCAAACTTAAATCATTGCGATACCTTACATAAAGGGCGGCATATCTATCCCTCAACGCTGATATATGTCGGTGGCCAAATCGTTCCATCGCCAAACACACGCTGGCGGGTGAAAGTGCTGAGATCGCAAGAACCAATCGTTCGCAGCTTGAGTTAATTAAGTAGCGATGGGATTCAGTCAATACGACGATACCATCGGTGGATGACAGAGGGTGGGGTTCTTCCTGATGCAGCGGTCGAAGGGGGGGAAGATAACAGAACAAAACATTTAAGCAAATTGTATTAGCTCTTACGTGGTCACAGCACGTGAAGGAAATTAGGCGGAAACTAAATGCCACTTCGTTTTAAGAGCTATTATTTAATCGTGAACATGTACTTAGTTCTGCATGAACACGTGACAGCTAAGTAGAAATTTAGAGCTTGCGAGAGGGGTGGCGGGTGCTGAATGTTATCCGAAACATCTAATTGACAATTAGCTGATGGGGGGAAAATAGGCACATTAGTTCAACAGATCGAATGACATTGATCATTACTGGGTTTTAAATGCCAGCCCTATATGTGTTCATTTATACCCAATGTAATTCTAGTGTAACTACACACGCTATCATTAATGTAAATAGTGATTGGGCGGCAGGGTGGATACGCAGTAATAACATCTACGCCTCACAGAAATACTGCCTTGCCCGAGGCAGGTTCGATTCCCAACTCGGGTGCCTTTCTGTGTTCTGCGTGGGTTTCATCCGGGTTCTCCGGTTTCCTCCCACCACTAAAAACACTCATTAATTAATTGACCGATAACATTGTAATATATATAGGACGCGGTGTCTGGCGGGTTGGCTTGAGTCCATCCCTCTGCAGCCTTCCTCGCATCTTATTCAAATATCACTCAATGTTCAAGTGTGTCTCTGGTGAGGCCTGCATGGTTTTACAACCTCTAATCTTACTGGACGTTGAAGGGGAACGTTCTGTGTTTGTGTTCAAAGTTTCAGTTTATTTTGATGTGTTAGACGGATGATCCCGTTTAGCCAGCTACCTGGATATTTTACACGGGAGATGCGTGTACCTTGGAAACAAAAACAAGAAGACAAAAACTTAAACATTTCAGAGAACGTGTACAAGGTCCTTATGGAATATCACGCAACGAACGAAGCATTTGACGGTCGCGGGGAAGCCAATGATCGCTGTAGATATATAAAAATAATCATTTGAAACACGTGTTTAATTGACGTGACTTTTTCACGTAAAATCCCGCATGCAGAGCTCGGGAACTCGCCGACTATTTTCTGCCGTAATAACACGCATCCTATCCATCTGCATACATCCGTGCGGTTACACATGTACACGCACAATCCAGAAGCTTACATCTCGCCACCGTAAATCACAGAGAGGTCCCACCGGGCCGCCTGTCAATCAGACGGAAGGCATGCCACAAGCACAAGTTCACTTTTCATTCCGTCGGCGGAGCAAGCTCTCGCGTCGCGGCAAAAAAATGAATGCCTTTTGTCTCGAGCCTCGTGCTTATTTGATGCAGAGAAAAATAGATGGAACCCGAACACATTTTACTTAACCCTATATTACATAAATATTTATTTACAGTCTATTCCTAACCCCCGTTGCACTCAATGAGCCGGCCGCCATCGGAAATATATCTCTTGTTTATGACCGCGCGAATCGAGGGCGCAATTGTGCCGCTGCTTCGTGGCTGTGAAAACGAGCTGAGCGAGACGAATTGATAGAATCTCATCTCATCTCATATTGTCAGAAACCGCTTAATCCTGTACAGGGGTCGCGGTGAGCCGGAGCCTATCCCGACAGACACAGGGCGCAGGGCAGGGGCACACCCGAGAATGGGACGCCAGTCCATCGCAGGACACTTGATAATTCGAATCTGTGTGCTGGTATCATGCAGTCCGTGAATTCATCGAGTAGAGGGGGGAGCAGCGATGGAATGTAAACTCCATCGCTGCGATCACATGTCACGTTTAAAAATGAGCTCAATAAGTGCTTCGTTTTAAGACAGGATTCACATTAGACATGGCGTTCACGCTTGGTCGCTATAACACGACATGGGTGGCGCGGTGAGTAGCGCTGTCGCCTCACAGTAAGAAGCACCCGGGTTCAATTCCCGGCTTGGGGGCCGCTTTTCTCTGTGGAGTTTGCATGTTCTCCCCGTGTGGCGCGTGGGTTTTCGGCGAGTACTCCGGCTTCCTCCCACAGTCCATGCTGCCTAGGTTAATTGTCCCGATTAAATTACGTAACTCAACGGTTCCTTTACGCTTAAATAACAACTGGCTGACCGAGGCGCAGATGTGTCCGCTGCGTATTAAGGTATTTTATTAAACACGTGGATTTTATTTATTCCTCAAAACCGGCCGATTTTTCGACCCGACCGAACACGTACTTGTTCGTAGTCTGTTATCACCTCCCACAATGCACCACGCAGCGCTTATCAAATTAAGCCCTTATCAGTTCGAGCGTGTGATTAACGACGCAGGCTCTCATTAGCTTAATCACCACCTCCCCGCGTCCTCCAATCACAGGCAAAGTTTGTTCACTCTACAAGTCACCTCTAGTGCCATTTAACCCGTGACCCTGCCCGTACCTCGGGAGATGTTGATTCAATCAAATCACCCGCAAGGTTGTGATGCATTTGCTTTAGGTTTTTTTTCGTCTCTCCCTCCGTGTGATGCGAGACGCGTGTGCTTTGGCGCCTCATCTCAAGGGATGTGATGCATTACATAGCAATGGGCTCCTTTGAATTGGCCTCTGTCCAAATACCTGCATTTCCAAAAGTACTGACAGAAAGTGGCAGCTAGATGCCACTAATAACTCCGCGGGGCACGGGGTTAACCCCCAGGGGTCGCCATGTGCCAGATTAGTGAAGTCACAATTGATTATCCGTGCATGCATACATACAAACAGGCACAGGAGCGTGCCACACTCTATGTGAACGAGGCACATCCGATTTGAAGCGATTTTTTACTTAACTAATGTGTTTACTCGTGACTGCAGTCAGATATAAAAAAAACCACGTCCTGCCTGTGGACTTGTAATGACAGCAGTAGATGGACAAGATCTGTCAGAAACCGCTTAATCCTGTACAGTGTACAGGGTTGCGGTGAGTCAGACCCTATCGCGGCAGACACAGGGCGCAAGGCAGGGGCTATACCTAGGATAGAAAGCCAGTCCATCACAGTGCACCGGGGGGAATTTAATCCTAAGACCAATTAACCTATGCAGCAGCATGTATTTGGACTGTGGGGGGAAACCGGAGTG
The DNA here is from genome assembly GCA_036362915.1 of Geotria australis. Lineage (NCBI taxonomy): Eukaryota > Metazoa > Chordata > Hyperoartia > Petromyzontiformes > Geotriidae > Geotria > Geotria australis. The sequence continues at coordinate 2,163,432 of JAZEWU010000048.1, read as the reverse complement.
CCCGGAGAAAACGCACGCGGACACGGGGAGAACATGCAAACTCCACACAGAAAGGCCCCCCGAGCCGGAATTCGAATCCGGTCGCTTCTTGCTGTTAGGCGGAAGCGCTACTCACCGCGCCACCGTGCCGCCCATCTAAATGTACACGTACGTAAACTAGTATTTATTCAACTAGACAAACGATTACAGATTTTAATGGTCGAGCGGTTTGAATATTTCATTGCTTGCGTTGAGTGAGCAAACCGACCGCGTGGTGCGAATGCGGAGTGTTTAACTCTTCACCAGAAGAGCATTAGTTGAAATTCCAGTTGAGGGTTCACTCAGCTCCACATCGGTCCAGGGGGCAATAAAAGGAGGGCCGCTTTGGGGGAAGTTAACAAGTATGCGTCCGATCGATGGGGACCAGCACTCTAGATGAGTACCAACCAGCACTCAGTGGTGTATGATGACCCTTGGACTGTTGCGTTGTATTATTGAATGAATATGGGAGCAATAAAAATAATAATGTATTGCTGTAGGGTTTTACTGCTCGCCGTGTGAGATTTGCTCTGAAGAGCCGCTCTGTTGGGATACGGCTATCCCGAAAGAGCGCATCTCAATAAAAAGGAAAATAGCAATTCTTTATGTTCATTATGTTATTGCTGACATAACGTTAATTTGATTATTATCAGGACGCGATTAATCCTAGAAAGGGTCGCGGGGGGGCGGAGCCTATCCCAGCAGACACAGGGCACAAGGCAGGACTATACCCAGGATGGGACGCCAGTCAATAGCAGGGCACCGGAGGCAATTTAGTCAGGCCAGTTAACCTAGAGAGCAGCAGCGTGACTTTGGACTGTGGGACGAAACTAGAGTACCCACGTTCACTGCGCCACCGGCTGGCATAACATAATAATAAACAATAAGTGCTATTTATAACGCGCGCAGATTTTGAACGTATTAATTCGAAGAGGGAACGACTCAGAGGCGCGAGGAAACCGCAGAGAGGCGGAGGAGGCAGCCAGGCGGTTTGCCGGCGCCAACATATTGCCACACACTGCGTCCTATATGTAATGATGTTATCAGACGGTTAATTAATGAGTGTTTTTTTTTGTCGCAGAACAGGGGGAGAACACACAAACTCCGCACAGAAACGCACCCGAGGCGGGAATCGAACCACCTCGGGGCAGGACCCTTCTTTCTGTGAGACGCAGATGTTACCACAGTGCCACCCTTCTGCCCAACGTTGCATGCAAATTAACATTTCGCGGCTCTCCACATTCGGAGCTTGATTTCGTGCCTACGTCAAATTATTCTGCTATAGCCGGGCAGAGTCATTACCCCGACAATGGGCACGTCCTTCGAAAGCAGCGACATTCATCCGACGAAACTTTACAGCTCCGTGGGTGAAATTATGTTTTTTTAATGCGACTTTGGTGGCCTGCCGACTACATTAACCCTTTGCGCGCGCACACTCGTCCAGACTGCCCGTGCGTGCTTTAGAACTTAACCGGCAAGTCTCTTTAGGCCAACGGAACCATTTCTGAGTTTGCTGCAGCTTCGTACGGTTAAGGTCATCCTAGCAGTTCGCCCAAGAGCCGCTGTATTGCTACAACATTCATTCCCCCCCTCTCGCCTCTATTTCACGAGACGTGTAATTGATATCGCGGTTTCTCCGCTGCCTCAAGGCGTAGGCGATGACCGCTCTAGGGTTAAAGCAATGAAATTCACATCTGCTGCACATGGAAGTCCACTTTGCCTGGCCCCTGGAGCAAAGGAGTATGAAGATGTTAACACTTCAATACGAACCTCCTCATTCCTATGCTAAGCGGCGTCTCCGAAGCCTCCCCCTCTACATTCGCTGCAGCGATGCATATTGGCCGTGAGAATGGTTTCTTTGACCAGAATGGCCCGGTGAATCGCACTGCAAGCGCCAGTTCACCTCGACTAAAGAACCAACACAGAAGCTGATTTAAAAAAAAAACCCGATTACGATTTGAGCATCGTTATAGGGATAGGGATCCCGCTTGGGTGCATGGGGAATTTGAACGTGTGACGATCGCACGCGCATCGGACGGTCACGAGTTCAAATCCCGGCCTGCTTGTGTCTAAGCCACTGGGTCAACCTTCGTCCAGTGAGAGGTCGCAACAACGCAAAATGAGGATTGCTCTCCGTAACTTTTATTTCGCCATAGCCGTGTTAGACACAGCAGCCGGTGTTAGAGACAGGAGCCAGTGTTAGAGATACGAGCCGGTGTTGTAACGCAGGAATCCCTCATCCAGAGCTCGCAAGCTCACTGGGTTTTTTCTGCTGCAACAAATAAACATCCGTCTATCTTCTGAAACCAAATTCTCGCTTTTTTTGCGCTCGCACCAATCAACTCTCCCTAAGCACTATTTCCACCCACATCCCAACTTCAGAAGAACGCGTTACACGCTTAATAATAATAATAATAGCATTTATATAGCGCCTTTCACCCGAGGGTCACAAAGCGCTGCACAAGGCTGTGGAGAGAACGACATGTCAACAACGACAGAGAACGGAAAATCAGAACGCCCGTGGGGCGGGTACTCTGCCAGTCCCAACAGTAAACGGCACCCGGCAGTGCGCTGAGAGAGAGAGAGCGACACGGGGCAGGGCCAGGCGCGTCGCAGCCGGGGGTGTTACGACACCCGCACTTTCACAGAAACATGATTCCATCCCCCCCCACACTTTTTCCTGAGGTAGTCTCATACGCATGGGTAGTGTGATGAAACGAAACTGAGTTCCCCCAACACGGTCAAGTTAGATCGATTGAATCCGGCCACTCACAGTCATTTGATCAACCCCACTAGGCCAGCAGGGCGGCAAGAGTAAACAGTTGAAGTACGGCACGTGCGGGGGGGGGGTTGCGGTGCTCATGTTCCAGCCAGCCCTAGAAACCCCCCACACTTTTAAAATCGCTGCTCCACCCCTGGGCAGGGCGCTTGAGCCGCGACGGCAAACACACCGCTAATTACGACGTGAGCGCCAGGGTGAGCCGTAGCCCGTTAGCAACGGACAAGGGGATCAAGGTAGAGGCGTTCACGTCGCGATCCCTGTCAGGTAATACTTGGTATTACCTGCGAATTCTACCAAACACTTCGAAGCCGAGCTGAAAGACAACGATTGGGAAACTGTAGTTTCGCCATCGTGCTTCGAAGAATCGCAAAGAAGAAGAAGGGCACGCTTTGTCAGAACCTTCAAGATGTTTTCAGGTGCATCAGCACATGCCAGAGAACACAACGCGGTGCTCGTTAAATGTCATAGCAGTGCCCTTAATTAAGGACAGATGGCACTTGGGGCGCATACATTAGGCGGAGTGGGCTCATTAAGTAGGTCAAAGCGGTGCAATCAACGTCGTCGGCTCTTTGTCGGCAGCAGCGCGACGCGAGGCCATGGTGGTAAAAACACCGGTTCGCCTCTTCCATGCCGATTGTCAGTGGTGTCGTGCCGGGATGTTTGCTCTCTCTCTCTCTCTCTGTTCCGATCTGCGTCTGCTCCGGAACATTTGATCCTTCCTTGTTTGTTGTAGAATTACTATTATTATTATTATTTTTCTGCTGAGTTTACGTCCTATAATTTATCGCTATTGACTGACTTTCAGTTGAACTGTCTTGATGTCGTTGACGTGCCGTTCAGCCCACAGCTAGGATGAATAACAAAATAATGTTGCTGATTTTCCGTTCTCTATCGTTGTTGGCGTGCCGTTCCCCTCCGCGGCCCTGTGCAGCGCTTTTTGACCCTCGGGTGAAAGGCGCTCTATAAATGCTATTATTAATATTGTAATCTCCCTCCAGCGTGCCGTTACACGATGCCCTTAATCTCACTTAAATGAGCACATCCGCAGTAATCGAACCGTGCTCGATAAACGCCCATCGCCGAAGGTTCGCTCGGCCCAAAACGAAACGGTCCTCCGATATTTGTTCGTTCACGAGCACCGACCCGGGTGAAAGCTGTTACAAGGTCGCGGCGGCAGCAGTCCAAGGCGAGTGGACCAGACATCCCTTTCCTCAGCAACAGATTCCAGCTCTTGCTGGGAGATTGCCAGGCGTTCCCAGGCCAGTCGAAGGATATAATTCCTCCAGCGCGCTTTTAAGTCCATCCATCCATCCGTTTTCTAAACCGCTTGTCCTGGTGAGGGTCGCGGTGGCAGCAGTCCAAGGAGAATGGACTAGACATCCCTTTTAAGTAAATAAACCAAACCGTGTTTTCTTTTTGTCCTTGCCATCATCCGACTGCGTCATTTACTGACAGCTCATATAAGACACAGAGAAGACATCACGGAGTGGTAAGGGAGAAAAAAAAACGTCGATCCTGTCTCCATCAACGTCGCATCAACGAAGGGAAACAGCCAGCCGGCGAGCTGCAGTGCAGAGGGCACGGAGAAGTCACAGGACGGAGTGCTTCGTACGAATATTCCATCCGTCCATTATCGGAAACCGTTTAATCCTGTGCAAGGGTCGCGGTGAGCCGGAGCCTATCTCGGCAGACACAGGGCACAAGGCAGGGCTATACCGAGGACGGGACGCCAGTCCGTCGCAGGACACCTGGGGCAATTTACTCGGTAGGCCAATTAAACTGGCAGCATGTCTTTGCACGGTGGGAGGAAACCGGAGTGCACGGTGAAAACCCACGCGGACACGGGGAGAACATGCAAACTCCACACAGAAAGGCACCCGAGCCGAGATTCGAACCCGGGAACCTTCTTGCTGTGAGGCGGCAACGCTACCCACTGCGCCACCGTGCCGTCCCGGCTGTACGGACAATCTCGGTTTAATACAAATGAGACTGGAGCAGAGCGGCCGTGGTTAGCGCGAAGGCACTTTAAACCTGACAACCCGGGTTCGATTCTATTTCATGTACAGCTGACAGTGCCGAGAAATCACATACATATTCAGTGTAGCCGGTCCCTGAAAGACTCAATGATAGAGGTTCACCGCATTTCCAAGAGTAATTAAATATCCTGCAGACAAAGTCTAAATCCGCTAAAATTATATACAGATAAATTACAAGCAAGTACTTTATTACATCGTAGGCAAGAAAATAAAAGTTTTTTTCATCCTCTTATGCAAGCTTGACAATGTTTTTTTTTTTTAGATATTCTATCAACGGTTGCTGAGCACAGGCCCAACGACCTAATGGGAAAGCTGAGCAGTATGAGTAGACAGAAAAGTGTTGTGGCCGCTGAGCCCACTATGGATGAGATGACGCAGTCTGGTAGACGGAGTCTTCAACATTGGGGGAGGAAGTGTCAATCTTCGTGGGAAGGCGGCAAGGCCGCGCAGTGAGTAGCACGACCACCTCACAGCAAGAAGAGCCAGGGTTCGATTCCCGGCTCGTGCGCGTTTCTGCGTTGCACCACTGTATCTACAGTAATTGACTCGCAATTTGCGTGTTGTGAGTTCAAACCGCCAGTTTGGCACCAACTTGTATCCCTGTGCATTTCAAAAATAGAAATTCAATTTTACCGAAGTAATTTGGAAACTTGGCTTTCGGACGATAAACGGAGACTAATGAAATCTTGAGTTCAAACCCGTGTTTCCAAAAACTACAATTTATACCGGACGGTCTGCCTCCTCAGCCTGATCGCCAAAGACTGTATTAAAACACCTGAAGTTAAGTTTGGGTGTTCGCAAAACTTGGCAAAATAATTCGGCTCCGAAAATTAAAATGTCATCTTCGTCGGCGTGCAAGGTACATCTCTGTGTCAGCGTGCACGGGAGGTTGCAGCAACAATGTGCGGATAAGAGGTCCCTTGAAGATTAGTTTATATCAGTTTGGCTACGTCTCTTTCTGCGGGCCATTACGCAACACGCGCTAGCGGAAAAGTTCCGGAATAGTTCCGAACGGACGGTTTGTTCATTTCATGACACGATGCCAAGAGCACAAATTGGACTTTTAAAGAAGTTCAACTCCGCGCAAAGCTAATCACGCTTGTCCATTTAACACGAAGGCTTTCGTTACCAATGTTATCCATAGTCTAGCTCTTTGTAAGTTATGTGGGCTCGCTCTTCAACATACCGGTGTGCTGAAGTAGTAAATAATTGGCACGTTTTGTTCACGCGACAAACCTTACTAATTAGCTGTGTCGGGTGGAGACAGGTTTACGAAACACTTATTATTTGTACGTGACCTAACTCATTAAAGAGAACGATACAATTGGGCACGCTTGTCCAAATAAAAAATTGGCCCCTGCCATAGAAACGTTGAATGCCCATGGCTGACTCGGAGCTGTCAAAAGTGATAATCACCACTCCCCCTGCTTATCGGAAGACGGCGAGACGTTCACTCTACTGACTTGTTCACCTTTTGTTTAAGAAAAAAGAAAAAAGTCAATAGATTGGGAAATGTCAAGTGTCAGAAATGTCAAAAAAATGGACCACAAACTGAAAAGTATGCCAGTGTGCAGAGAGGCATGGGAAGCAACGCACGCTTGGAATGACAGATGGAGGAGCACGCGGATCCGATAACGCACAGAGCCTACAGGCATAGTTTCAAACTCTTGAGAAGAGTGAGTGGCTTTGGGCGGAACGCGTTGCTCGAAGGAGGGCGGCACGGTGCCGCCTCATAGCACCCGAGCCGGGTGTGGAATCCCGGCTCGGGTGCCGTTCTGTGTTGTTTTCGCCGGGTACTCCGGTTTCCTCCCACAGGTCCACAGACGTGCTGCTGCAGAGGCTAATTGACTGTAGGGTCAAGTGCCGTTAGCGAGTAGCACCTACAAAGGTCGACACGGCACAAGAGGGGATGGGTGACCAGCACCACGCCCGTCCGCTTTGGTCTCCCTAGTGGCAACGATTACACACCGCACTAGGTACTCATTTGAGGGCTGCGACGACCTGGGTGGTGGGGGGTGGGGGTGACCAAGGAGCGGTTTTAGAAAATCGTCACTGGTGTTGGCCGTAAGCGGGATTCGAACTCGGGGTCATCGGGTTTATAGCCCAGCGCGCTAACCAATCAGCCACCACTCACACACACGCACGGTCACTCAATTTCCCAGTCCCTTGCCTCTCCACGCCGCCGTCAAATGCATCACAGAGTCACATTTACTGCAGCGCGTGTAAAGCGCCACGGCACTTGGCAGCGTAACGATAAGGACACGGGCGCATTACGGGTGGGGGAAATGTACGAGGTGGCCGGGTGACTCAGCGGTCAGAGCAACGAGACGGCTTCAAACCTCGCCCACGGTAATGAGCCAGGTTCTCGATCGCGACCCGTTGAAGGTGGGTTCCCCGACGCGGCGCGTTAATAATCATAATAATAATAGCATTTATTGAGCGCCTTTCACCCGAGGGTCACACAGCGCTGAACAGGGCCGCGGAGATGACGGCACGACAACAACGATAGAGAACGGAAAATCAGCAACATTGGGTTGAGTCCAGCGGTCAGAGCAACGAGCCGGGTTGGAACCCGCGGCTTTTAGTCCCTCACTGTTAAATCGCGTTCTGGTACGGTTTAACAGTGAGGTAGAGACGGCTATCTCAAAAGAACGACTCTGAAGAAGCAAGCAAGGTGAATCGAGCCGCGAAAACCAACACCAGCGAGAGTAAAACTGTTTCCCGGGTGAAAAGAGCGATGGGGCAGTACTGACCGAGAGGGCGGTGGAAATTCCACGTTCTCATGCTGGGGGTGACTATGTCCAACATCGTAAACATTTTCTCAAATTGGCGCTAAAGTTATCGGCCGTGGACCGCGGATAA
>JAZEWU010000048.1:2134968-2145038 GCA_036362915.1 Geotria australis | reverse complement strand
GCGAATGCCGGAGTGACATCGCACGCTCACGGCGGCAAACAAACGATCTGGACTTTACTGCACATCGAGCATGCATTACACCGAGCTGAAAGACAACGACGTCCAGAAGCTGACCATCGTGCTTCGAAGAATCGCGTGCAGTAGTTTTATCACGCGTGACGTGCAATGCAGAGGTTTACCGATCCTTTAGATCTGCCGATGCCGCAGACGTTTGTTGGTCATTGTGCGTGATGGTTGCTCTTCAGAGCTGTTCTTTCGGGACAGCCGTGTCGCTGAGCGATCTCCCTCTCTCCCTCGCGAAAAACCCACGTGGACGCGGGGAGAACATGCGAACTCCACACGAAATTGTACCCGAGCTTGGAATCGAACCCAGGTCCTTCTTACTGTGAGGCGGCAGCGGTGCCCACTGTGCCACCGAGCCGCCCTAAGCCTTCCAGAGCGCCTTGCGATGCTCGGGTGAAAGGCGCTCACGAAACGTTAATAATAATTATTATAACAAACGAATAGAGTACAACACGACACTGAGATCTTAACACTTTCGCTCACTGCCGCCTCTTCCGAGACATCAGGTCAGTGTGGAAGAGTAGGCCAGCAGTGGAGTGAGCAAGTAACAGCAGGGCTGGCCCTTTTACAATGACGTACGAGAGTAACGGATAATCGTCTGACTGCACGGGGGCCGTTGGGTTCTTCCTGGAATAAAAAAAAAACCTCAGCGTCAGATGTTTTAATTCCAGATTTGATTGACAAACGTTAACCAAGGCCTCGTGTGCACGCAGACAATACATGCGGAAACTTAAGGCTGATTTTAGCAGAAAAGGGAACTCGCATTAGGTATTAATATTGAGCCTTAAGTGTGAATATAAACTAAAAGAACCATGCGTTGGAAGTGTTATCCTGCTGAATAATTTAGATTCGTGCAAAGAAAAGTACGCGCTCATTGTTCAGAGGCTGAGCATCGTGCTTCGAAGATTCGCAAAGAAGAAGAAGAAGATAGGGTCTGGCTTGGTTTCACAATCAGCGTGTGCGTTTATAATATTTCTACTTAGAACTCACTCTTGAAAGTGGCCTTATGATCATCGGCGATTAACATCGAACCCCTGAATAATCCCGAGGCTGTCAGTCTGGATCTCAGTCTTAGATATTAACAGTGATCCCTTCAATTCCAAAAGGTTCCTTTGCGCTCGTCATCCAAAATATAATATCTGCAATTGTTTACGCAGATTACTGACCCTCGGCTCACGCTCCAAACAAAGTCTGCGAGAGAATTGCTTTCCAAAGCTGTTCTTTCGGGATAGCCGTGTCGAGCGTTCCCTCTCTCTTCTTCGCGACATTTGGCATCATCAGGCGTGAATCCACCGATAGACTATACACATGAATTCACTCATACAAATACCATCCACATATTGTTGATTCGTCTCAACACGTTACAATGACTGCAATTTAACCTGAGGCACGTTTCGGAGTGGGGAGCTTTTTTTTTCCCGTCGAGAAAAACAATATCGCACACAACAGTCGGCAAATCAGATTACGACGCATCACAGCCACTACGAAGAAAAAAGTGGACCGGAGAGAGACAACTTCCCGGACAAAATGGACAGGACTAGTGGATGGCTTGGCAGGTGAGAGAGCGAGAGAGAGGAGGACACGACAAATAAGACGCGGCAGGGATAGAAATCAAGACACGTTTGACAGCAAGATGGATTGGAGCTGTGCGGTGCAGCCTGCCAATGCAGCCAGGACTGGAGACGTCTTAATCCCAGGGCGCATCAAGAGTAGACGAGGCTGCTGATGACGGTTAAACCGGGCCATAGCTTGCTTACGCCACTCCCGGCAGGAACGCTTCGACCGGGGGGAAACTCCCGGAGTGACTCCGCTCGTCCACGCTGGCGGGATACTAACGTTACAAGTGATTACGCGCCACCGCGCATATTTGTTAGATGTCGAAGGTATCCGTTTGAAGGGCGGCACGGTGGCGTAGTGGGTAGCGCTGCCGCCTCACAGCAAGCAGTTCCTGGGTTCGATCCCCGGCTCGAGTACCTTTCTGTGTGGAGTAATACACGTTTTTCTCCGGGGCACTCCGGTTTCATTCCACAGTCCGAAGACAGACATGCTGCCTAGGTTAATAGTCCCGACTAAATTGCCCCCCTCCCGGTGCCCTGAGCTGTTGTAACTTTCGTAACCCGTCCCCCAGCTGGACACACTGTTAAAAAAAATATCTGCACAGCTCAACGGTTCCTTCCGGCTTGTGTAAAAACACTGCCCGACAGGCTGACTGACTGACCGTGGAGATGGGGGGTCAGTGACGGTTTTGCGGAGGCCTTCATCCAACGGGAGGTTAACACGTCGAATGGTGACGATGATAAATAATAGTAATTTTACATTTATAACGCACCGCGCGACACTGTACAGGATTAAGCGGTTTCTGAAAATGGATGGATAGATTTATAACGCGCGCATATTCATTCGCTGTCGAAGGTACTCATTCGACGAGAGAACGACACAGAGGCGATGATGATGATGATGATGACAGGAAAGACTATATGAAATGTCACCGCACTCACTGTAGGGATGAAAATCGAAGGTGGTTTCGGGACTCGGGCGAGAGAACTCATAAAGACGGTGTCCTCTCGCCCTGACAAGAAGTCCTTTAGCCTTGAGGCGCGCCCCTCGCAGTGGGCCAGCGAGAGTCGCGGTGATTGAATTTAATAGAGAGCAGGCCGGGCGATCAGAACACCGGATCTTCCCCCAACACCTGCGCGTGTGACGCGACGGGAGGAGCCGCGATGGAATGAAGGGGAGCTTGCCGGGAGAACGTTCCGTTAATTTGTAAAATTAACTCGAAGGTTTTCATGACCAATGTAATCCATAGTGAAGCTCTGTTTATGAGTTTAAGAGTTTAAGTCATTCAAGTGCTGTATGTGCTTCAAGTGCTGTGTGTGCTCGCTCGTTTTCTCCAACATATCGACGGGTGCGTAACACTTATACACCTTTTTACATGACCTAAACTCGTAAACAGAGCTTCACTATGGATAACATTGGTCATGAAAGCCGTCGAGAGCTTCACTATGTTGATTTGTGTTTGAATCGTCGCGAATGCTGAACTTGTTCCCTCTCAATGTTTAATGAGCTACCTGTAAAACATATTTTGTTCCCATCGCGATGTTTAACGGCGTTTTTTTTAATTTATTTGGTTTAATCTGGTCAATTATGTGCAATGTTGTGTATAAATGGTTATTTGTTTGTGTTAATTTGGTTTTTTTTAAATAAATTTTAGTCAATTCCCATGTCGCGACCAACACTCGTCCCAAGAGTGTGTGTATACACGGGGTTATATTTGTCTTTCTCTTCTCGTGAATGTGTGTATATGACATCATAGTTCACGGCGTATGGCAGCAGGGCTTACCACATTGAGATCTAGCCCGGAATTCACCTCCATCGCCCGTTTAGGGTTAAAATAAAACGAGGACCCACTTAGTGAAAATGCAACAGCGAGACAGGTACTCACTAGAGTGTTGTGGATTGGCCCAGGGCCAATAATGTGCATGAATAGTTGACCGATGTTCGCTTGAACCGTAGGGAGAACCGTGTATATATGGGGAACAAATTTAAGTGTGATATGCAGGTGTGTGCACTTCACACATAGAGAGCAAGTGCTGCCCGCAACAGCTGAACACATCAGTTTGCCAAAAGTTATCATCCCTGACCTGGAATTGAACTCAGGTAGCCAGATTTACACTCATCAATTTATCACCGGACAAAACGGTACAAGCGATTGACGTGTCTTCAAAGCAGCACCTTTCATGCTGATGGATATACAGTGAATAGGATATGTAGTAAATACAAATAGATATATCGATACACTATACATATAAACATGTATGGATACATAATGTATGTACACATATGATTAATGGCACTGAATGTGGAATGTTAATAACGTACGCTGGCGCACATTTTATTTTATTAATGCAGTGACCCCCCCTAAGACCGTTACAATTATTTTACGACTTAATATGTACAATTTAGAATTCAGGATTCGTCTAGGATTTAGAGCGCACAATCAACTTTGCTATAAGTATCACGTTCCATCACAAGGATTGCGCTAAGTTGTGGGTAGTTGTGGTGGGTAGTTGAGCGCAGAGTAGCGAAATCAAGTGTTTTACTGTAAAGTACTTCAATGTTGCTGACGCAGAGTTTTCACAGCTCGATTCATGATTGTCGTTAATTAATTTTCCGACAATGACCCGTGGGGAGCTCCTCATCCAGCGGTGGATTGTGACATGAGGCACACACAGAGCGCTTGGGAGTAAATGCGTCAGGAAAAGTTTGAGGCCTGCCATGAAAATTAAGTGATATCATGAAGGCGCTCGTGCCTGGGATTACGAACACAATATCAGAGGAGACACCTGAGGCTCCATTTCGCAGTAATCCCTCTTATTCCGCGGCTTAATTGGCACAGTTCTGGCTGTCCCGCAATTCTACTTGCGAAATGTCTTAATTAAATCAGCATTTCAGAATGCCAACGGGTATTACAGCGCGCGCGCACACACACACACAAACGTAAAGTAATTGTGAAAGTGTCGTGTTGTTTTAAATAATAGTGCGGCCAGTGCTGCTCTCCGTTGGTGGACCCTGAGTCATCCATCCATCCATTGTCAGAAACCGCTTAATCCTGTGCAGGGTTGCGGTGAGCCGGAGCCTATCCCGGCAGACACAAGGCGCAAGGGAGGGCCATACCAAGGATGTGATGCCAGTCCATCACAGGGCACCGGGGGCAAATTAGTCAGCAGGCCAATTAACCTATGCAGCCGCATGTATTTGGACTGCGGGAGGAAACCGGAGTGCCCGGCGAAAACCCACGCGGGCACGGGGAGAACATGCAAACTCCACACAGAAGGGCACCCGAGCCGGGATTCGAACCCGGGACGTTATTGCTGTGAGGCGGCAGCGCTACTCACCGCGCCAGCGTTCCGGCCGGCCCTGAGTCGCTGTCAGAAAATTCCACGTTCATATGGCAGGGACCAGCTATTAGAACCACCGCTATGCAGGTTATCTACGGGGTACTGGTTGACCAGGGAATGCAATGGTCTTGTGAATAATTATGCTTACGAATGGGCGCCATGGTAGTGCAGTGGTAACATCCGTGCCTCACGGAAAGAAATTCCTGCCCAAGGAGGTTCTATTCGGGGTAGTCAGCCAGGCGGTTAGCCGGCGCCAACCCGGCAGACACTGCGTCCTGTATATTATGTTATTGGCCGATTAATTAACGAGTGTATTTTTGTTGTTGTAGTGGAGAACACAAAAACTCCACGCGGAAAGGCCCCCGAGGTTGGGAATCAAACCACCTCGGCGGCAACTGTTCAACTAACCACACGGCTACTGTAAAAGCAACCACTGTCGAACAAAAAAATATGAATTATACATTTGTGGACACCCAGTATAAAAAAATAGGCAAATAAAATATGAACTTTTAATAAACAGGCAGCAAGTGAATAATGCAAAGTGAAGACGACCGGTGACCACGTAAAAAAAATATTTCCCACATCGCCCTCTGGGGTTTTACAGAGCAACGTTTTTTGCAGCATCATTTGTTGAAGCAAGCGGAAACTCTGGGTTAGTTTTGAGCTTCGACCTCTCATCAGTAGATTCGGGGTGCTTGTTATACAATTGCTGCCGGGGTTTGCGAGTTATTATAACGCAGAGAGGACTGCAAATAAACCACGGGCCCCTGCTTGCGCTCAGACGCACGAACGCGGTATGACAAAAAAAAACAAGTGTCAGACACACCGTGTGTTTTTGGCGAGGATAATCTGCCTCTGCGCGCCACAAATGTCACCAACGCTTCTGCGACACGGCGACATCGCGACATGCCGGAACACGGGGTGCAGCAGGCTTTTGTTTTGTTTTCCGACAATGTCCCTTTGCGCTACTCTTCTCGACAACGGGGTTTAATTAACCGGCCACGTTTGGCCCAACTCACGGCAAGAAGCTTCCCCGGGTTTGGATCCCGGCTCGGGTGCCTTTCCGTGTGGAGTTTGCATGTTCTCCCCGTGTCCCGCGTGGGTTTTCGTCGGGCACTCCGGTTTCCTCCCACAGTCCAAAGACATGCTGCTGCATAGGTTAATTGGCCTGCGGACTAAATTGTTCCTGGTGCCCTGTGATGCACTGGTGTCCTTTCATGGGTATAGCCCTGCCTTGCGCCCTGTGTCTGCCGGGATAGGCTCCGGCTCACCGCAACCCTGTACAGGATTATGCAGTTTCTGACAATGATGTTTAGCCCAACTGTTAAATGCTCTAACTGGCTCTTCAAAACAACGATGGGAAAAGCAATCAATCAGGTCACTCACCACCAATGTCAAACAATCAGCATGTTAACTCTTGGAATGTATTCAATGTTCTTCCGATGATGATGGCCACTTGCAGCATCGCAAGTCCAACATCTATCGTCACTCACTACCCAACCTCACAAGAAGACTGTTGAAGAATCCCTGCAAATCCTCGCGATTTATTGATGAAGGCTATTGGGCTAAATAACGAGTTATGCCTCTGAGTCTTGACAAGCTCCACTCACTTCGATCAACATCTTATCACTCTGTACTGATGTAGGTTTTCATACTATGGAACACTGCCTTGTCTGTGCTCTACTACCGAACCTCTGCAGCTCAAAAGACCTTGCGGAGTTCAATGAAAATGCAAGGGGCTGTGTAAGAAAATGGTAAACTGTAATTTGACCATCGCGCTGCTTCGAAGAATCGCTAAGAAGACAGCTCAATGCATGATAATTGCCTCTCAAAGCTGTTTGTTTGGGATAGCCGTATCGAGCGCTCCCCCTCGGCCCCTAACGACATTTCAGAATGCCTGACGGATGCCTCCAACGTGGGAGGCAAAGTGTCGCGAAGGAGAGAGATGGGCAGCGCTCGACACGGCTATACCGAAAGCACAGCTTTGGGAAGCAACTATCAAGCATCGAGGCGTGACAACCTACATCAGTATAATAAATTTGGTATTTATGCAGCCTGCCCACAGGTCAACCACGGTTGATTTCCTACGAAGAGTCACAATATGCCTCTCTTATGAACCTTCATCTCATTTGACCCCCCCACCAACCGATAATTGATCTCGCATTGAGTGTCCTGACCCAACGCCACCTGGTCAGATTAAACGCTCGCTCACGGCACTGCTAGCCGACCGGCCTCCACAAACAGGCAGCTCGAGAGCCCGTCTAGAGGCTATTTTGGCCTACTCTTCCACATGGGGCCGGACGTCTTGGAAACGGCGGCGTTTACCCACACTTTGCCCCACCGCACGCGATCCGCCAATTGGCTCCTCGCTGCGGCCGTACCCATTTATAATCGGTGGCTCGGCATACGAGGGAGTGTCGGAGGTAGGGGGATTGGCGGGGGTAGAATTAATAAACCTTCACCCGCTGTTTCATCCGCTGTACCGAGAGATCGAATGGAACCGGCGACCTTGGTGGATTTCAAGTCCGCGACAGCGCCCGAAAACGTATCGCCGACGCGACAAATTGCGTCGTTCGTAGTCGGGGTTTCTTCACACGGCGGCAGCGCGAGAAATGCGTGCAGGTGGTGCCGGTGAAATTGGGAAATGCCTCGGCCGTGTGTGTTGTTGCACGTGATCGATGAGCCCCGGAACCGCTCCGCGTAAACACGAGGCACGCTTGGCTATCGAGGTCGCTGTTAACGAACGGTACATTTACGATGATGTTTGCTCGGTTGCGTTTTCTGTGCGGGGTTTGAATGTTCTCACCCGTGTCCGCGTGGGTTTTCACGCCTGGCACTCCGGAGCCTATCCCGGCAGACGCAGGGTGTAAGACAAGGGTGAACCGAGGATGGGACGCCAGTCCATCACAGGGCACAAGGGCCAATTTAGTCCGCAGGTCAATTAACCGGCGCGGCAGCATGTATTTTCCACCCACAGTTCAAAGACATCTATTATTCTTTCATCAAATAAGATTCCTGAATCGCGACAACCCATTGCATCGATGAGCGGTTGCGGTGAGAGACGCGAGAATTCTTACACTGCGAGAGATCATCATCATTCATCACCCGTTCAGGTCGGGGAGGCACCGGCTCTGACTGACTCTCGAAATCTCAATTTTCACGGATCTTCCACTCAGCGTCAAAACCTGTGCCTTGGTTTACGGCCAGCGAGCACTCCCTGTATTAAACGCAAACATTCCTGACCCTCAATAGTGAGAAACCCGGTCGCCTCGGAATGTCACACATTGGCAGCAGTGACTTGAACTGGAATCCGTTGCCGAGATAAGGGATGTCTGGTCCACCCTCCTTAAAGAGCTATCCCCACGACCCTCGCCAGGACAAGCGGTTTTGAAAATGGATGGATCGACGGACTTGAACACGCAAATAAAGCTGCAGAACCTCGCTTGATACCTTCATAGACTGGGGCGATGAATCAAATCCAAGGGCCTAGCTATTTGTCAACCTACACCGCCTTGGCATAGCAGGGGGCGTTATGCACTCGACAAAGATCCCCCGCATAGCCTTATCAGACTGTAGGGTCAAGTGCTCTTAGCGAGCACCTATGAAGGCCGACACGGCACACTGGGGGGTGGGTGTCCAGCAACCCAGCCCGGCCGCCTTTGTCTCACTAATGACAATGTTTACACACTGAACTAGGTACTCGTTTGAGACTGAGTCGACCTAGGGGAGGCCCAGGACCGATTCATAAAATCGACATCTGGTGTCGGCCGTGATCGGGATTCGAACTCGCATTTCCAGGTTTGTAGCCCATCCATCCATCCATTTTCTAAAACCGCTTGTCCTGGTGAGGGTCGCGGTGACAGCAGTCCAAGGATGCTGGACCAGACATCCCCCTTTCCTCAGCAACAGATTCCAGCTCTTCTCTGCGGGATTCCCAGGCGTTCCCAGGCCAGCCTAAAGGATATAATTCCTCCAGCGTGTCCTAACTCGGCCCCTAGGTCTCCGCCCAGTGGGCCGTGCCTGGGAGACTTCCCCGGGGGAAGCCTGCCAGCGTTGCATCCTTACCAGATGGCCGAACCACCTCTGAAAATGCAAGAATGCCTTTATGGAAATGCTCGTCGTCCCAACAAAATGAGAATCCGGCTCACACACCGCGGTCAAAGCCGCCTCGGCCGGGAAAGCCGTCGGCCAGGGATTGGATAGAGAGGGGGTAGCGGGTTGCTCTTTGTGAGAATGCGGAGCCAAAGGGGGGTATGAAGCCATAAATCACACGGCACGGTACCACAGACCCTTTACTTGTTTTCATTCCACCTATTGCCAAAGCATCTCAGCTGCGATGTCGGTATACGTCGCGAAATTATCCTAAAGCTGGAAGGAACAGTCGATCTGCGCGGCTCTTTTTTATAGTTGTCCAGCGGGGAGGGGGTTAGGAAAATTACAACATCTCAGGAGCACCGGGGGCAATTAATAATACTAATTATTATTTCACATTTCTAACGCGCACATATTCATTCACTGTCGAAGGTACTCATTCGACGAGAGAACGACTCAGAGGCGAGAGGAAAGCCAGGCGGTTTTTACCGGCGCCATATTGCCACACACTGCTTCCTATATATTACGATGTTATCGGCCAAATAATTAATTAGTGTTTTTTGTTTAAGTAAACTAGGCAGCGTGTCTTTGGCCTGTGGGAGGAAACAGGAATGCCAGGCGAAAACCCACGCGGACACGGGGGAGAAACATGCAAACTCCACACGACTTACATCGGTGGCGATTAATACTTGAACGGCTCCAGGTCACCGGTCCCTTCAATCGCGTTCACCGAGCCGCAAGGTCAACAGCACACGCGACACTCGCCACGAGAAGCTCTCCATTCACCACGAGATTTGCAATGGGCTGGAAATTGTTCCAATCATTGTATGTGTTGCTCTATCTCGATATTTACTTTCACACGTTTTGTTTTATGTAAAGGGGGGCACGGGGGACAGGGTGGTGCGGTGAGTAGTGCAGCCACCTCACCGGAAGGCCCCAGGGTTTGATTCCCGGCTCGGGTGCCTTTCTGTGTGCCGTTTTCAAGTTCTCCCCGTGTTCGCGTAGGTTTTCGCCGGG
>JAZEWU010000048.1:2101885-2124091 GCA_036362915.1 Geotria australis | reverse complement strand
TCTTGACGGAGAGCTTGAGGGAAAACCCCCGCGCGAAACCGGCCGCTGCGCTAAGACCGCCACTGGCATGGCTTTTGTAGGCAAATACCATGAGGCAATTATCCCCGGGCAGAGAAAACCCGCTGAGCCGGGCCGCAGAAGGAAATGTCACACGGTCTCAAGGACGCGGCGGCTGTGATGATATTCGTGATGGACACCAAGCATCGACGAGCTCACCTTTGCACGTGGCAAGGTCTTTTGCCAGCATTGCAGTGGCAGGGGGGTGGGAGGAAACACGCCTGATTATAGGAGCGATTCGGTCAGGTGAATTGTGGAAATTCAGGTGGTCGCGTGCGGTGGAATTCTGCAGGTTTCCTGTCTCTCTCTCTCTAGGAAGGAAAAATGAGGTGGGGAACTGGCAGTGGTGTAGCGTGGGTTGCCAGCGCCCGGGGCAAGGCCAAGTAATGCGCCCCCGAACCCGTGGACCGTTAGCACTCCCCGAGTCACCTTCCACCAGTCCAGTATTGAATAAGAAATCACTACCGCGTCAGTAAAAAAAATTATCACGGCAAAATGTTTTACGTGGCGACGTTTATTTGCCCCGTCATGTTGAAAAACTGCGTAGAATGTTCGAACATTGGGAGATTTTCTGTGCGAGAGAGAGGGCGCGCTATTTTTTTTTATTTATGATTGCTACTAAGAATTTTGCGCCCGGGGCAATTGCCCCGGTGGCCCCGCTCACGCTACGCCACTGGGAACTGGGGCCACGGGAGAACGGGATATTACAGTACAACGCTTCCAACCTCACCCACGCACGGGAACTCGGGAGATGCCTCCAATGTGGGAGGCGAAAGGTCGCGACGGAGAGAGGGAGCGCTCGGCACGGCTATCCCGAAAGGACAGCTTTGGAAAGCAACCATCGTAATTTACCAAGCCATCGGCCTACATAAAGGAGGTTGACCAACAGTCAGACATCCTTTGACCGCGCACAGTAATCGCTCAACGTCCAGCCGCGTCTTCAGCAGATGAAACTTCGACTCAGAAGCTTCTTGAACCGCGTGTTAAATATTTATGTCAAACAGTGCAGAGACCGCAGGAGATCCCGATTTTACCCCAAGATAAACAGGGAACGGTTATACTCCCAGTTACGTCGCTTCAACCGGGGCCTTGCAACCATTCCGGCGCAACCTTTCGCATCATTATGCACGACCGGAAAGCGCGTTAATAATCGTGCGCGGCGTGAGTGTGTGTGTGTGGTGCACATCTGGGACATAATTCTGAGACGCTATGATTATATTTGGCTCTATGGCGATCCGCGTGATATGTAGCAAATTCGTTTTTTTTTAAGGTATTTAGCGTGATTTATGATCGCGGGTTGCTAAGGGAGTTTCCTTCCGCAAGCCATCCACAACCACCGCTCGTCCTCGCACTACGCCGCCGATTTGCCGTCCAAACGCGCCCAGGAAGGTTGCAATTAGCCCCCTCTGTTCCCGGCACGCGTGATAATGTTGTAGATCGCAAGAACCCGGATGTCACTTTCTTTCCGGTGGCTCGAATACACCCTCCGTTCACCAGGGTAGGCTGCGTTGGGCCATGCGATGGACTGGCGTCCCATCCTGGGTGTGGTCCTGCCTTGCGCCGGGATGGGCTCCGGCTCCAGGGATCGAGCGGTTCTGATAATTGATGGGTGGTTGGTAAGCTGCATTGGGTACCCAGTACACAATTTGCTTGAAAAAAAAAAAACTGGCTGACACACGAAGTTTACCATTCATTCATTCGTTGTGAGAAACCGATTTAATCCCGTCCGGGGTTACGGTGAGCCGGAGCCTATCCCGGCAGACACAGGGAGCAAGGCAGGGCTATACCCAGGATTAGACGCCGGTCCATCACAGGGCACCGGAGGAAATTTAGTCCGCAGGCCGATTAACCTGTGCAGCAGCATGTCTTTGGACTGTGGGAAGAAACCAGAGTGCCCGGCGAAAACCAGTATCAGCTAACTGAATGACAGTGACAGGCCACTTCTTGCAAGCTGCTGTAGCTGCATTTGGTACACAGTACAGACCTGAGCTTCCACCCATATGCCCGAGGCTGGGCAATGTCGCGGTGCAACAGTGAACGCGAGCCCATGTCCTTGACACTTGCACCTACCGTGCAGCTTATCTGTCCGCTGATCTGACCATTGGCTTTTTATCTGCACGATACGCCTGCCTTTATTCCACTGTACGGCAGGCGTCCGCCTAGCACCCCCATTGAAATGCACAATAGCCTGGTGTCAGATAACTGTTGAAAGTTGCAAAGTGAGATTATTATGGGGTTGACACACGAGCAAATGCACGCAGATACACACACTTATAATACACAGTGTGAGCCAAAGCATAGTGCGGCACCATATTTCATGGCCTTGAAACAATATTGTAGTGATGTACGTTTTCACGGCTCGATTCATGATGGTTGCTCTTCAGAGCTGTTCTTTCATGACAAACCTTACTTCTTCTTCTTTGCGATTCTTCGAAGCACGATGGTCAAGCTTCTGGACATCGTTGTCTTACTAACTCGCTGTGTCGGGTGGAGGCGGGTTCACGACACTTACTTGTTACGTGACCCGACCCAAAAAAGAGCTTTATTGTGGATAACACTTGTCACGAAAGCCTTCACGTTACATTTAACGGACGCGTTTCTTCAACAGAATTTGACCGTGTCTTGTGAAGTTGTAAGTTTAACACTGACGTGTTATGCCGATAACGATACCATTCTAAGAACCATTGATCGGGGTTTTTTTTTCAGTTTGCAAGGCTGATAAATGTCCCCAAACTCAAAACCGCGGGCTCTCATTTTATTTTAGTTGCAACGATAAACAGTGTCCATAAGGAGGACGCGGCCTCGGTTTACGATGGTTTAAACGGGAAATAACGATGAAATGCCAGTAAATTAAACGTTAGGAAATAATGCCCCGCTACGTAGGGTGGTGTAGCGGTGAGTAGCGCTGCCGCCTCACGGCAAGAAGGACCCGTGTTCGAATCCTTGCTCAGGTGCCTTTCTGTGTGGAGTTTGCATGTATCTCCCCGTGTCCGCGTGGGTTTTCGCCGGGCACTCCGGTTTCCTCCCACAGTTCAACGACATGCTGCTGCTGC
Source organism: Geotria australis (assembly GCA_036362915.1). Lineage (NCBI taxonomy): Eukaryota > Metazoa > Chordata > Hyperoartia > Petromyzontiformes > Geotriidae > Geotria > Geotria australis. The sequence goes on along the minus strand of JAZEWU010000048.1, from coordinate 2,120,981 downwards.
TGCATAGGTTAATTGGCCTGCAAACTAAATTGCCCCCGGTGCCCTGTGATGGACTGGCGTCCCATCCTGCCCTGCGCCCTGTGTCTGCCGGGATAGGCTCCGGCTCACCGCAACCCTATACAGAATTAAGCGGTTTCTGACAATGAAATAATTAATGGAATATATCCAATTTAGTACAAAAATCAAACCTACGTTTTTTCTTTTATCACGTGTGCAGTCCTTGGTGAACATTAACTCGCCACACTTGAGAATCCACTTAATCAAGGATGGCTAGAACCTGAATTCGAGCCCAGGATCTCATCAGCGATTGCCATCTCCTCTGACACCTCGTGGATGATTTGCAAACCCCTCTCAGCAGGAGTGAGGCCTAGACCGCAATCAGCCTCCTTCGCCACAAGGGTAGCAGTAACCCGTTAGATTATAAAAAAAACCCACAATAGCTTCAAGCAGCCACTTAATTAAAATAACAATTCTAATTTTCTGATTAAATGTAGCACGGTGTAAAACGCTTCCCCCAAGATGTAATCGCGCCCATGATGTGAAAGGTAATGAGCCATCGTAACGATTGATATCGCGCCTAGACCGATGTGGTGTCCACGCTGCCGCCTGGACACCAATAAAACGGAGATCATTTCGCGTCGAAGTCATCGGTGGTTGGCCCCGTCGTGCGAATGTCGAATTTCCACCATCGGCTCGGGGCGGGAAATAGATGAGCACCACCACTAGGGTTCTCCGGTTTCCTTCCACAACTAAAGAAACACTCATTAACTAATTGGTCACAAACGCGATAAAACATACGACGCGGTGTCTGGCAGGTTGGCACCGGTTGACCGCCTGGCTGCTGCTGCTGCCCCCGACATTTCTTGTAACCTCTGGGTAAAAGGCGCTGCATAAAGGTAGTACATTATTATCGTGGGAGTTTGGAAATCTGCTCAGCAATCTGCGTAGCAACATGATCCGTAGTGTCCATGTGCTGCTGCATGGTGATTGTGGCATGGCTCAGAACCTTCCACATTTGAGGCACCAACACCCGAAATATATCATGGAAAAGAAAATATCTCACTATACCAGAAGAGGGGGCCACTACATGTAAATGCGTTGCCTTTCAGAAGTGTATTATTAAGTAAAAAATAAATTGACTTTTAATGTACCGGGGAGAATTGCAGATTTCACAGGATAGTTTTTTTAAAAAAACAGGACGATCTATGAAAGCCAGGACAGGTGGCAAACATAGATGGAAAGGTGCCGGCTAGGAGAGAACCAGGAGGTGAATTACTAAGCAGGCCCACTGTTGAGGGGAGGATCAAATAAAAAGGCAAATTGTTACCAGTGAATAGATCCATCCATTTTCTAAACCGCTTGTCCTAGGTGAGGGTCGCGGTGGCAGCAGTCCAAGGAGAGTGGACCAGAAAGGCGAAATACATTTGGCAATGCAGCAGAGTGCAATTTTCAATCGCATTATCCACCGTGGTCCAACAACAATAGGGTCGAACTAAGCAGGAGAGAGGATTAGGAAACTCAGAAAGGCAGCCATCGCGCAAAGTTAAGCGTGACCTTGGTCCTTCAGTGCACGGCGGCGAAATGAATTATCATCATCATTATTATTAAAAACGAAGCAATAATAATGGATAAAGCAAAAGAACCGCGGTATGAATTACTCCAGCCTCACAGGCGCTAATGAGCTGACGCAGAGGACAGATGATGATGGTTGTACGTCAGTAATCGTATTGAGATTGCCGTATTATATTATTTCCGCGGCCCGCTGCTCGTTTGAATTCGTAAAATAAAAAGCCACGGTCCGGGTTCGCCATTCTCAAACGGTGGGTCGCGACCCATCAGTGGGCCGCGAGACCAGACCCGAGTGAGCCTCGAAGTACGAAAGGTCTAGGTGATTGTAAGTCAGTTAGTTTTTTAATTCAAGCTGGAAGGAACCGGAGCTCCTTTTTAACAGTTGTCCAGCAGGAAGGGGTAAGCAGGTTGCAACACCTCAGGGCACCGGGGGAAATTTAGTCAGGGCAATTAACCTAGGCAGCGTGTCTTAGGACTGTGGGAAGAAACCGAATTACCCCGTGAAAACCCATGTGGTGAGAGGGTCACGGTGGCAGCAGTCCAAGGAAGGTGGACCAGACATCCCTTTTCCTCGGCAACAGATTCCAGCTCTTCATGAGGGATTTCCAGGCGTTCCCAGGCCAGCCGAAGGATATAATCCCTCAAGCGTGTCCTGGGTCGGCCTCCAGGTCTCCGCCCAGTGGGCCGTGCCTAGCAGACTTCCCCGGGGAGCCCTCGTTATGCGGATATCTGGCACGTGAAGGTAATAATAATAATAATTTTACATTTATAACGCGCAAACATTAATTCACTGTCGAATGTACTCATTCGACGAGAGAACGACTCAGAGGCGTGAGGAAAGCGCAGAGAGGCGGAGGAGGCAGCCAGGCGGTTTTTCCGGCGCCATATTGCCACACACTGCTTCCGATATATTATGATGTTATCGGCCAAATAATTAATGAGTGTTTTTTTTAAGTTGTAGGAGGAAACCGGAGAACCCGGAGGAAACACACGCAGAACAAGGGGAGAACACACAAACTGCACACAGAAAGGCGCCCGAGCCGGGATTCGAGCTGAGATTCTAACCCGGGGCCTTCTTGCTGTGAGGCGCAGATGTTACCACTGGCAAATCAAGGACATTGCAAACACGAAGTCACAAAGCGCACGATTCGTGCCCTAAAGGAAGCATTGTACTTTCAAACGTTGTTCCTGCAGCACATAACGTATTCGCTGCAGGAACAACATTATCAATGAAGGGCGAGTGCACAATGACCCAACAGAAACGATGGACAAAAGGCCATCTAGCTCATTCTTTATTTTTCACCCTTCAATTCTCTCAGCAGGGTTCAATTTTTTTTTCTCTGCAAAATTCAGCAAAATCGAGTAGGACTCATTCCAGATTGGCCGCATCACGCTTGGCTAATGAAGCTAATTGGATGATTGATAGCTTGTCCTGCTGCTCAACGTAATCTATTGGCCATGGCAAGGCACGGGTGGCGTTCTGAGCTCACTTTCTCTCTTCCCACAGGCGGCGTAAGAGGTTGGTTGTACTGATGTAGGTCTCCACGGCTCGATGCACGACAATTGCTTTACAAAGCTGTTCTTTCGCGATATCCTCAGGATTCAGAACGTCTGAGGATGCCTCCAACGCGGGAGCCGAAACGTCGTGAAGAAGAGAGGGGCAGCGCTCGTAACGGCTATCCCGAAAGAACAGCTTGGGAAAGCTATTCAAGTCGTAAAAAATATATTTTTTTACATTAACCCTTCAACCTTACCCTGACGTCTTTTTTCAAACCTCCCCCTTCCCGTCACAAGATATCAAGCAAGCTTAAGACGTCTGTCGATAATTTTAAGTGAGCTGGTTTTAATCCCACAAGCAGAGCGGCACGGTGGCGCGGTGAGTAGCGCTGCTGCCTCACAGCAAAAAACTCTGGTTCGAATCCCAGCTCAGGTGCCTTTCTGTGTTAGAGTTGGGATGTTTTCCCCATGTCTCCGTGGGTTGTCACCGGGCACTTCGGGTTCCTCCCACAGTCCAAAGACATGCTGCCGTATAGGTTAATTGGCCTGCGGCCTACATTGCCCCCGGTGCTGAGACGTAATTAATTAGATCAGTTGGGAACAAACAAGTTGTGCAATTAGATTGGGATTCCTCAAGCTTCGGATGGCAACGTGTAAAGTTATTTTACAGCTTTCTTCGTATTAAAAGTTATTTCATTCAGATCACAAACACCGAGTTTAAAGATGGCTGTAGTGAGAATTAACACGACCAATTATCGGAATAATTAGATTTTTTCGGTTTGCATTTATTTCTCACAGATAACAAGAAATCCACCCAACTAAAATGTCATGTTTTGCATAAATCGGGCAAGCGTTTAACACATTTTAATAATAAAGTGCAATGCAATATCGTGTTGCGAAACATTTAAAATATTCTCGTTGCATGTGCAATACGATTTGTTTTCCGGCGTGAGGTATAATGTGCAAACGGGAGCGATATTTATCCCCCTGCACTCTTACACAGCCACAAGAATAGAAAATAATTCGTATTAATGCTGCCAATTTTCACAAATGCCACCAACGGAATATAAATGGCCCACGGTGTGTAGAACATTTTCTTTTTTATAAATGTAAATATTCAATCGGAACACTTTATTAAACTCACACTTTCAATTTTCACAAACATTTCGGCGTAAGTTGCATTTTTTCAGTCAGGGTAATTCGGTGTAATTTTAATGTTATTCTCGACTGGAATAACAGGCTAAGTGAACTGATAAAAAAAAAAATGACCATTCCAATTATTTGAATGCTACTTGGAATATTTCAAAGGCCAAATCTCTAGCCTGGACTCCTGTACAATTTCATCCAACATCAGACAGCAAACAAAAATGTGTTGTATTATTCATAACAATAGCAATTACCCAATGCACTGACCCTCTACTAAATAAAGCGGCATTTTATGGACCAAGCATCCTAAACACATGCATAATGTACGGGTTTTGAAAGTACGCTATGGCCGCGGTATTTATAAATTCCCCGCAACCCCATTCGCAATCGCCGTTTTGATTTCGATGTTTGTTTTTATCTCTCTCTCTCTCTCCCCCACCAAGGTTTCCATTAAATGTTTCGCACGCTGAATAATCTATTTAAAAATACACATCCTGATGTAGGTTTTCACTGCTCGATTCATGAAGATGCTTCGAACGTCAGAGGCGAAACGTCGCGAGGGATACAGCGAGCGCGCTCAGTGACACGGCTATCCCGAAAGAATATCTCTGAAGAGCAACCCATCCATCCATCTTCAGAAACCGCTTAATCCTGTACAGGGTCACGGTGAGTCGGAGCCTATTCTGGCAGGCACAGGGCGCAAGGCAGGGAACACCGAGGATGGGACGCCAGTCCACCGCAGGGCGCCTGGGGAAATTTAGTCAGTACGCCAATTAACCTGGCAGCATGTCTTTGGACGGTGGGAGGAAACCGGTGTAACTGGCTAAAACCCACGCGGACACGGGGAGAACACGCAAACTCCACACAGAAAGGCCCCCGAGCCGAGATTCGAACCCGGGACCTTGAAGAGCAACCATCAGAAAAAAATACACGTCCCTTACTCGAGCTCCGCATCATTCCGTTCCTAGCTGGCTTTGATCCCCACGTGATGGGAGGGGGGGTCAAGGTAGAAGCGTTCACGTCGCGATCCCTGTCAGGTAATACTTGGTATTGCCTGCGAATTCTACCAAACACTTCGAGGCCGAGCTGAAAGACAACGATGTCCAGAGGCTGACCATCGTGCTGCTTCGAAGAATCGCAAAGAAGAAGGGAGGGGAAAAGCAGGCTTGAACGCTCCCGAGCAGACATCCACGCGTGTCCCAGTGCGAGCGATTCGCTAACTTTTGTTCGAAGGCTTTCAAGACCGATAATATCCATAGTGTTTTAAGGGTTTAGGTCACTTGAAAAGGTTATGCAAGTGTGGTGTATAACCGTCGATATGTTGGGAAAAAACGACTGGACACACAACATCTCCTGATTATGCTGAATGCAACCTCCAGTGAAACGTCGAGAACTACTTTGAAAGGTAAGTGTTGTGTGGCCAGTCGGTTTTTTTCCAACATATCGACGGTTACACCATACTTGCATAACCTCTTCACGTGACCTAAACCCTTAAAACATTATGGATTCGCGAACTTTCGGTTGTCGCGACGACTCTCGTACGTTGCAAAAGCGAACGCGACGCGAAAAGGTTTGCTCCGTTGATCGCGTCGTTGGGAGCAGCACGTGCGTGCTCAGGCACGTGGATCCTGATCTCTTCCTAATCACGGTAGCGGGTGCATCTGGAATCCCTGGTATTAGTGTGTTCATCTCCCATGGAAAAGTTAATCGGCTAAGACCGAAATGTCAGGCCCTTTGTGCCGGGGGAACTTCATTGTTTTGCATGCGGATGTTAAGTCGGCGATGCCACCTACTCGTAGAAATTATATGTCCCCGGAAGATCGCTGCTGTACTGCCTTGCGCCCTGTGTCTGCCGGGATAGGCTCCGGCTCACCGCGAGCCTGTACAGGGTTAAGTGGTTTCTGACAATGAAGATCGCTGCTTGTGGAAGCTGATAGTATGGTGTCTATATAGTCCAAATAAAATAGTATATTTTTTTGTGGGTGAAAATGTTCACAACTGTAAATGATTAGAAAACCCCATCACACGGCTCAGTGTTGGTTAGTCACAGTTGCTCGACTTGTTGATGGAAACTTAAAACGACCGCAATGCAGTTATTTAATTGTAAACATCTGTTGCTGTTAGAATCTCACCCTATTGGCAACCGGAAAAAAAACGTTTCAAAGCGTTGGTCAAACGCTCGGCGGAAAGTTCATCCTTAATTACAACGCTCCCTCTGACACCATGTCACATACGAGTCTTTCAAGGATGTGATAATCCAAAAAAAACACCATTTCTAATGCGCCGCGCCAATTCATTCAATGTCAAAGGTATTCGAAAAGAGAACGACTCAGAGACGCGAGAAACCAGCAGAGATGCAGGGATGTTGGAGGCAGCCATGCGGTTAGTCGGAACCAACATTTGCCATACACCGCTTTCCTATATATTATGATGTTACCGGCCAAGTAATTAAATTCGTGGGTTTGTTTTGTCTAGTTGTGGGAAGAAACCGGAGAACACAGAGGAAACCCACGCAGAATAGGCGGAGAACATACAAACTGCAAAGAGAAAGGCGCCGGAGGTGGGAATCGAACTGCCCCAGGCAGTTCTTTCTGAGGAGCAGATGTTACCAATGTGCCACCCTGCCGCCCAATGTTATAAGAATAATAATAATTTTACATTTAGAACTCGCACATATTCATTCAATGTCGAAGGTATTGAATTTTGCGGCAGGGTGTCATTCATAGGGAGATATCACCATGGCGTGTGATGTCATCTACCATGGGACATGAATTTTGCCCGACTCAAAAGACATGTTTATCAATCATATTACCAGCCACGGTCAATCTACTGCTGGATCAAGGCCTCCCCAAGTCGCAACCATCTCGCAATATGCTGGCGGTTTTATTTTGGATTCATTCCAATTATTTAAATTTACGCTCCTCGCTTTTCAATCGGTCTCGTTATTTCTTAGTCTCATTATCCAGGTAATGATTATTTTTCGTCAATTATCAGATTCGTTAATTATTCTCGCTTTTCAATTGGTCTCGTGGGGGTCAAGGTAGAAGCGTTCACGTCGCGATCCCTGTCAGGTAATACTTGATATTGCCTGCGAATTCTACTAAACACTTCGAGGCCGAGCTGAAAGACAACGATGTCCAGAGGCTGACCATCGTGCTTCGAAGAATCGCAAAGAAGAAGATTGAAGGGCGGCACGGTGGCGCGGTGAGTAACACTGCCGCCTCACAGCAACAAGGACCCGGGTTTGAATCCCAACTCGGGGGCCTTTGTGTGTGTGGAGTTTGCATGTTCTCCCGTGTTGGCGTGGGTTTTCGTCGAGCACTCTGGTTTCCTCCCACAGACACCTTTCCAAGGTATAAAGTTTGCAAGAACCACACATGCTTGTCGCAAAACATGCAAACAATCCGCCGTGATAATGCAGGCATTGCCATTGAAACTGATTGGCCCACACCAGAGACAGCAATCTGTGTGGCCTTGTCTCACTAGTGTTTGACCATTTTGCCAAATAAACAAAACCAGCTGCCGGTTGACCAATAAGAAGTCGTGTCGGTTATTTTTCAAAATCTTAGGCCAGCGCCCACTACGGGTTGATTGACCAATCAGGAGGCGAGGCTGGCTCGCGCCTATTTTGATCACGTGACGCGGGGTTTCACGTGGGCACGACGGAGACACGGGGTGAGACACAAGAAGACGGGGAGAGACAGGGGGGAAATACATGGGGAGACGAATAGACACGGGTTGAGACATGGGGAGAGACACGGACACGGGGAGAGCCACAAGACACGTAGACACGGGGTGAGACACGGGTAGAGACACTGGACACGGGGAGAGACACCGGGTGAAACATGCAAAACGAAGATTACAGATTTGCAATTTCCACAGTGAGTGTTGTCACCATGATTGAATCGAAGAATGACCGAGGCATAATTCCATGGCCAAGGTATTTCGTTAATGTGGGGGGCATTTCTAAAATGTAAACTAGTTGCGTCTCAACAGCTGCTCCTGCTTATAGATTATATCCACGATTGTTCCACGTGGTCTGCGAGATTAATCTTTCTCATACGGAGAAGGGGCAGTGTTTTTTTTTTTCAAGTTTGACATCTGGAATATCCTCTGCAACCTCACAAAGTGAGTTGTTCCCCGAGGGTATGTACATTGTTTTGCTAAAGAGATATGCATAACGTTCCCCCCCCACTAGATTTACTCCAAATAGTATTTTATGAACCTGTCCTATCATGTGTTATGGTGGCATCTGTCGAAAGGCTACCGTTGTAAGATATCAACACAATCAATCAACAATGTCCTTTTGTCGCTTTCAAGCTCGCCTTGTTACGACATCTACGACCACATCCGTGTTGCATTCATTTCCCAGTTTTGTTTTCAGCTTTTCAATTACTATTCTCATTGCAGCACTGAATGGAATACACGTTTTCATGAAACTGAGTATTAGAGGTGAGTTTCCGATTTGTTTGATTCATCTGTTATAGCAAGTAAACACGTCACATTTACACAACGTATATCATTCAAAATATGTAAAGAAATATTCAAAATTGTCCTTTAACACCCAGCAATTTGAAATCTGGAATTGATGGTTGTTCTTCAGAGCTGTTCTTCCAGGATAGCCGTGTCGAGAAATCTCCCTTTTTTCCCTCGCGACGTTTTGCCTCCCACGTTGGAAGCATCATCAGGCGTTACGCTTCAAATGTGGAAGGCGAAACGTGACGAGGGAGAGACGGAGATTGCTCAGTGACACGGCAATCCTGAAAGAACAGCTCTGTAGAGCAACCATCATAAATCGAGCCGTGAAAACCTACACGAGTAAATCTGGAAATGTTAAATCAGAATTCTAGTCGTAGAATGTATCCGCCTCAACGGTTACGTCGTGGATGTTTAGCATTCCTGCACTCCAATATCGTTGTACCGGTGCTTGAAATGAATAGCATCTGCGCATGTTCATAAGCATTATTTTAAAATCGTCGGATTAATATTTGTTTCTTGCAAATGAACCAAACAATCCACAGGTGGTTTAAACCGCCCCCTGCTGTCACCGCAGCACCGGAGATGTGACTGTGAAGTCGCACTTCACTGCGCGCTTAACCTTTAATTAAATTCAATTAGCGGCAACAACATAACTGCCGGTTATAGGTCATAAAAAGATGCGGGGGAAGGAGAATTAATATGAATCCTGCTTGCATAGGCGCGTAAATGATTCGCGTACTCTCAGGGCCAAAATAAACTTGCCAATCATTCCGCTGCCAAATTCCCAGCATCTGGAAACCTAACCGACGTTTCCATCACCACTCCCGCTACAGCAGCGGTCCCAAAACATTTAAAACGCAAGATCACGTTTATAATCTACACGCAACAAAAGATCTACCCATTAAAATTAGACTTTACTTAAAACCCCAAAAATGTACGCAATGCATAACTCTCACCTGTTCTTGGTGTGATACGTGTGCTTAATGCACCGACAACCTGGAACAGCCTGCCACACCTATTGCGTCAAACACAGTCCCCTACAGCCTTAAAAAAAAACTCTTTAAATGTCACCTTTTCACCGACTTACAACAAACGGACTGAGCAGGGCTCCGCGCCTCCGAATCAACGGGTGCAACGCGCCCGGAGAAAATGCGCGCGTTACAAAAGTAGATTATTATTATAACGCGCACATATTCATTCACTGTCGAAGGTACTCATTCGACGAGAGAATGATTCAAATCTGTAAGTGCTTGCTCGTTATCTCCAGCAGTCAGTCAGTTGGGTTTTTTTTATTTAAGCTGGAAGGAAGCGTTGAGCTATGTAGCTATTTTTAACATTGGTCCAGCGGGGAGGGATAAGCGAGTTAGAATTTTCAGGGCATTGGGGGGCCATTTAGTCAGGAAAATGTACGTCACCGGAATGTCTTTTGTACTGTGGGAAGAAACCGGAGAACGCGGCGAAAACCTCACGTGGACACGGGGAGAACACGCCAACTGCACACAGAAAGGCACCCTAGCCGGAAATGGAACACGGGTCCTTCTTGCTGTGAGGCGGCAGCCACCATTCCTTTGTGACCCTCGGCTACCACAGTTTTAAAAAGAACCACCGTATAGAATCTCAACTTTCCCCACTTTGTGTATACATAGTGAGGAGCACAGAAATCCGGGACAACCTCAGACTAGAGTCGCTGTTCCTTCGGATTGAGAGGAGCCAGTCGAGGTGGTTCGGCCATCTGGTAAGGATGGCCCCTGGAAGTCTACCAGGCACGACCCAGGACACGCTGGTGGGATTATAGCCTTCGGCTGGCCTGGGAACGCCTGGGATTCCCCCAGGAAGAGCTGGAATCTGTTTCTGAGGAAGGAGATGTCTGGTCCACTCTCCGTGGACTGCTGCCACCGCGACCCTCACCAGGACAATCGGTTTATAAAATGGATGGATATTTTTTTTAATCTTAAGATCAACCGTTCAAGACTTTGGATCGATCGATCGACTGGTTAGTGACCACCGTACTACGGGAAACACGTAAACGTCGGCTGGACCGTACGCCGGGAGAGACAAAGACGGAGAGCAGCGCCTCCGCTAAACACACGCGTGCGATTCGTCGTAATTCGATTCCGGGTCAGACCACGATCTCGCCAAATCATTTTTTGTGTGTCGTCGTACGACGCGCCCGGCAAAGTTGAGAAACTATCCCGACGGAGACATTTAGCAATTTAGTTACAAGTGTGCAAGTTGAAGGATGTCCAACGAGGCTCATCGGGCACAGATGGGTAACGGGTTTTATTTTGAGCTTGTTCATCACGGCACGCACACGCCTGCGAGATTGGAATTGGGATTTGATGGCATATTTAACATCCCAGCCCGTTCGTCTGTTGGCACACCAGTGAGTGTGTGTGTGTGCGCTGACACACGGCTGAAAGGCACAAGGCGCGCGCCAGCTTACAATACCCACGGCATTTCAGCCTGACGGCACGGTGGCACAGCGGTGAGTAGCTCTGCCACCTCGCAGCAAGAAAACACGGGTTCAAATCCTGGCTCGGGTGCCTTTCCGTGCGGAGTTTGCACGTTCTCTCTCTCCCCGTGTTCGCGTGGGTTTTCGCCGGGCACTCCGGTTTCCTCCCACAGTCCGACGACATGCAGCTGCCGCATGGTTTAATTGGCCTGCTGACTAAATTTCCCCCGGTGCCCATGGCCAGGCATGGGATTTGCGCGCGTTGTAACGTGTGTGATTATTGTTCGTCGCTCTACGGAGAGCAATTATTCGATAATAACACAGAACTGTAACGCCAGCACGCTGTGTGTTTTTCAGTGGCTCAAATACGCAACATGTGTATTGAAAATGACGCAGGACACTTTGAACAATTATCTGTAATTACTAATAAGCATTATTCCCCGCAAAGTAACTTCATTACTGGTCGGTAAAGCGCTGCACCCTGCAACCTACAGCGCAACTGAACATTGGCCAAACAACATCGCAGAACTGACAGATTACCTGCACACGACTCGATTAGGGTTCCACACAGCAAAGTCGGTCCCCGCAGTGAGGCTTGCCCGAGTAAACAAGGACATTAAAAATATATATTCACACAACAGGAAAGGCGGAGAAAGATACTTACATTCTTCACTCTGGCCACTAAACCCACACAACTAAGTACAGGGTAGCATAATGTTTCACACACTAAGGCATTTCGTTTCTCTCATCGCACATTGGTGTGGTCTAAAATTGTTTTGTTTAAGTCACGCGTCGATGGCTATGTCGACACACATATAACAAGTAAGCACATTGCTCCGATGCTGGGAAAGAGCGCTGCTCTGACGAACGAGACACCTGCTAAGTGTGCGATCCAGGCAGCGTGCATTCTGCAGATAAATTCTGGATGCCCAGGGCTTTAGCACGTTCAGAAATTGCATTAATTTGCGTGACACACCGTGTACGGTACACACGCTCCGGCTAAAATAACAAAATACTATTTGCAAATTCTGCGCCGAGCCATGGACGAGACATGCATACGAAAGCGCGATGAAACCGCAGAGAGGGGGGGAGTCAGCCAGGCAGTCAGCCGGCGCCAACCCGCCAGACATTGCTGCCTATATATTACGATGTTATCTATAGTATATCCCTTTTTACGGGTTAGGTCACGTAAAAGTTAGCGGCACGGTGGCGTAGTGGGTAGCGCTTCCGCCTCACAGCAAGAAGGGCCCGGGTTCGAATCTCGACTCGGGGTGCCTTTCTGTGTGGAGTTTGCATGTTCTCTCCGTGTCCGCGTGGGTTTTCGCCGGGCACTCCGGTTTCCTCCCACCGTCCAAAGAGATGCTGGCAGGTTAATTGGCGTACTGACTAAATTTCCCCAGGCGCCCTGCGATGGACTGGCGTCCCATCTTTGGTGTTCCCCTGCCTTGTGCCCTGTGTCTGGCGGGATAGGCTCCGGTTTCTGAAAATGGATGGTCACGTAAAAAATACGTGTCGTAAAACTGCGTCTACTCCTTCAGCACACCGGTATGTTGGAGAGCGAATCCAAGGTTACTTACAACGTTATCTACCAATTAATCAATTATTATGTTTTAGTTCTGGGAGGAAATCAGAGAACCCGGAGGAAACCCATGCAGAACAGGGGAGAACACCCAATCTCCACACAGAAAATCGCCCGAGGTGGGAATCAAACTGCCCCGAGCAGGACTTTCTTTCTGTGTGGCGCAGATGGTACCACTGCGTAGACACCCTACCGCCCAAAGTGCTTTCTCAAATACAACAATCTCCAGCCAAACCGAATACGAGGGAGATTAAATATCAGAGGCGCCACACAGAAACGTCCACGGTGTGGGCAGAACTCGCACGATCCATTCGCTTGAAATGTAATTGCGAAAGCCATTAAATACAAGATCCCCCGTATAGCCTTAACAGACTGTAGGGTCAAGTGCCGTTAGCGAGCACCTATAAAGGTCACCACAGCAGACGAGGGGGTGGGTGATCAGCACCACGCCCGGCCGCCTTTGTCTCCCTGGTGGTGATGTTTACACACCACACCAGGTACTCATTTGAGGCTGAGTCGACCTAGGGGAGGCCCAGGACCGGTTCAGAAAATCGTCACTGGTGTTGGCCGCGAGCGGGATTCGAACTCGGGTCGCCAGATTCGTAGCCCAGCGCGCTAACCACTGAGCTACCGCTCCCACAAGCCTACAGCACCCGGTATTCCCAGGCGGTCTCCCATCCAGGTACTAACCAGGCTCGACCATGCTTAGCTTCCGAGATCGGGCGCATTCATGGTGATCTGGTCGCATTGTGAGACCCACTATTGTTCAAGGATAAACGTATGCATTGGATTGTATTAATATTACCGAGTCTGCAAAGCACCTCCCGGATACCGGGCTTTTGCGTTCTAACTCGACACACGTGAATTTTGGATTACGCGGTTATTGAAAATGTGGCAACACAATGTTCTAGTCCATCCCGGCTCCAGGCTAGATTTTGGGCCATAGTCCTTTTTTCTATTGTACGTGCGTCACGAGGAAGTATGTAACAGTGTCACCTTACTTCGCGAACAATACTCTTGGTCATTGGGTCAGGAGCTCACTGAACATATCGCGCTGCTAAACCGGATGCAATTAAGAGATGGCCACGCATCTCTGACTTCCAAGGTAATTTGGTGCGGAGCAAGTAACGATTAAATTAGCGCTGTGAAGCAGAGCGGAGACAGTAACGCGCGGATCTCTCCGGACGCATGAGACAGAAGACGAAAAGCGAGGTTGAATCCGATAAGACGTTGCGAACTGCGATGGGCTGGCGTCCCATCCGGTGTGTGGTGCTGCCTTGCGCCCTGTGTCTGCGGGGATAGGCTCCGGCTTGCCACGACCCTGGGCATGATTAAGCGGCTACTGAGAATGAATGAATGAAAATATATTATATATTGTGCACCGTGGTGCGGCGAGTTGCGCTGTTGCCTCAGAGCAAGAAGGGCCCCGGTTCGAATCCTGGCTTCGGTGTCCGCGTGGGTTTTTGCCGGGCACACCGGTTTCCTCCCACAGTCCAAAGACATGCTACTGCATAGGTTAATTGGCCTGCTGAATTAATTGCCCCCGGTGCCCTGTGATGGACTGCCGTCCCATCCTGGGCATAGCCCTGCCAGAGGCCCTGTGGCTGCTGGTATAGGCTCCGGCTCACCGTGACCCTGTACAATATTAAGCAGTTTCTGACAATGAATGAATGAATTAATATTGTGTAGAATGCGGTCGCTTGGGTTGGCATGGGTTGGTGACTCACGAGCCTGTCACTGCGTGTAAATGGTTATTTTTTTTGTTATGGTTAATTTGTAAAGAAGTTGTAAGCTCATTGGTATTTTTCTGCTGTAATAATAAACATACATCTAAGACGGGTGCACTTTCACTTACACTTACACACCTTCACATGACCTAAACTCACAAACAGAACCTCACTATGAATAACATTGGTCGTGAAAGCCTTCGAGTTAATTTTATCCAAGATGTGTTTTGAGGCTTGTCCACTAAGACATGAATCCGTTAAGAGAGGCCCTTGTGCAGCGCTTTGTGACCCTCGGGTGAAAGGCGCTCTATAAAATAATAATAATAATATTATTATAACACGGTTCATTATAACTGTACAGTATGTTTTTCTTGTCCGTTAAACAAAAATTCTTTGGCTGAGGCGTCGTTAAAACAGGCATGCCTGTATATGAGAGGATATGAAATCCAGAAAAGCACGTGGTTTTCATTAGTGTGGAGTGTTTGCTTTATTCTGCCTTTGCTCTGCAATAAAAACACCATCCACGTTTTAATTTCAAACGGTGCAGTAATCTCAATATTATTATTATTATTCCAAGTGAGTGTGAAACATATATAAACAGGTAGGGTATATTGAAATTATATGGCAATATTAGCACAGTGGCAATTGCCAATCTCAATATTTCAGACATACTGATTGAACGGTGCATAGTAATTTCACTGCCTGCGAAGTAATTCCATTAATTTCTAAACTTATAAAATTATACCCATCTGTCCAAATAGAAACGGGACAATTTTAACCAGATGACCTATAGTTAATTTGGAAACTAAGTAAAGATTCCAGTCAGTGAATAACGTCACGTATTACTTGCCAAATCGGGGGTCAAGGTAGAAGCGTTCACGTCGCGATCCCTGTCAGGTAATTCTTGGTATTGCCTGCAAATTCTACCAAACACTTCGAGGGCGAGCTGAAAGACAACGATGTCCAGAGGCTGACCATCGTGCTTCGAAGAATCGCAAAGAAGAAGACTTGCCAAACCCGTCACTGATTAATAGAACCGTCATGTGTTTTACAGGGTGGGACGGTGGTGCAGTGAACAACGGGGTTCAATACACGGCTCAAGTGCCTTTCTGCGTGGACTGTGCATGCCCGCGTGGGTTTTCACCGGGTACTCCAGTTGTGTTCCACCCTCCAAAGACAAGCTGCCGCGTACGTTAAACTAGCCTGATTTAATTTGTCTCCAGTACCCTGCACTGGACTGGCGTCCCATCCTGGGTATTAGCCCTACGTTGCCCCCTGTGTCTGCAAACGTAGCCTGCAGCCCTCCCGTGAACGCGTTCACCTGTATGAACGAGGCATATGGCTGTCTTCTCAGTCGCAGCTCAGCTCAGCACTTGAGCCACTCAGCTGCTTCAAAGACGCGTGACTGAGCGACTCAACCGTGGCGCGGCTCAGGCGCAGCTCAATACAATCCTGAGCATCGTTAGGACCATGCCCAGAGCTGGCTCCGGCTAAGCGTGGGTCTGAGAAGGCTCACTCGAGTGAAGGATGAGCCGCGACTGTGAATATGACCACAAGTGTCCCTCTGCTGGTGCCAATTCCACGTTCCTATGGTGGGGAGGCAGTCCTCGATAGTGTAAGTAGAATACCTTCAACCATAGATTAATCTCTTTTAAATAACACATCAATGTTTAAGTCCTTCAAATAAGCTTGCAGAAAATTAAGCCCTGATGAGGCTGAGTGGAAATCTCAGCGAAACGTCGGTACCATCTTTCAAGGTAAGTGCTGTGTGTGCTCGCTCGTTTTCTCCAACATATCGACGGGTGCACTACACTTACGCACTTTTTTCACATGACCTAAACTCATAAACAGAGCTTCAAGCTTGCAGAAGTTAATCCATGCATACAAATTGCATGTGAAATTAATGCAAGCTGGCATATCTCTGCATTCGCATCGGATTTGCCATTTAGAGCAGGTAAGCAAGTCCTCTTTAGACTGCACGTGTGTGTGACCAAGGCGCACCTTTGTGCGTGGACTGTTACACAGCACGGCCACTAGGCACGAATAAAAATATGAAATAATAAGATGATCTATTGCATATTTTCGCCCTTGCTTTTTGAGGTAAGCCACGCAACCTGCCGCACCTCAATTCCCCAATTTGTCAAAGACAATTAGGGGTTTGCTGGGCGGGGAACGCTCAAACCCCGTTCACACACACGCGGCCGCCAACCGTGGCGTTGTGTTCCTCTCGCCACGTTAACCCGGCAAAAGTCATTTGAGGCTGGGCTGGATAAATTACTCAGTCCTAATTAACGCGTGACAGGCAAGACCTCCAAAGCATGCTGTTCGTGAACCGACACCCCTCCTGCGGTGCAGTGTTGCCCCCGCTACTCCCTGCGACACCCCCCCACACCTCAACCCAACCAACCCACACCCAGCGACACACTCACCTCCACGCTTTCAACGCTGACGCGCCGACAGGCACAAACAGCAGGCACTCCCATTGCTGGAGCGCGCGTGCCTACAAAGACGAAGATCCGCCCGTGTAGCCTTGGCAGGCTGTTGGGTCAAGTGCTGTTAGCCGGCTTGCCACATGAGGGGTGTGGATTTGACGGCACCACGCCGGGCCGCCTTTGTATCCCGAGTGACGATGTTTACGACATAGCACTAGGTACTTATTTGTGGCAGAGTCGACCTAATGGAGGCCCAGGACTGGTTCAGAAAATCGTCACCGGTTGTGGCCGTGAACGGGAATCAAACTTGGGTCGCAGGGTGCAACGCGCCCGGAGAAAATGCGCGCGTTAAAAAAGTAGATTATTATTATATTATTATAGCGCAGCGTGCTAACCGCTCCACCACCGCTCCCCACAAACAAAGCCAAATAGCCCCCCGTATAGCCTTAGATTCGATTCTTCGAAGCGTAATAGTTACATGACAGTTTCCCATTGCAACAAGTTCTTCTTTAGTTGCAGACAGCCCTTCAACATTTAGAGATATAATAGTCAGTGCTGGCCTTAAAGGCGGCGGGCATTGGCCTCTCTGCTTGCGCCAGACTACTGAGGGGCTTCTGGCATCTGTTGAGCTTCTGGACATCGTTGTCTTTCAGCTCCTCGGCTTCGAAGTGTTTGGTAGAATTTGCAGGTAAATACCAAGTATTACTTGAGAGGGATCGCGACGTGAAACGCTGCTACCTTGATCCCCAATAAACAGTTGAAGTAAAGGAACGTGCTTCACCCCTGGTGGCAACGGTTCACACGTACACACGTGTGTTGCCCCAACAGTCTGTTAAGGCTACACGGGGGATCTTTGTCTTTGTTTGTTTTGTGCGCGCCTGAACCCTCCAGGCACACTCAAGTACAAAATTATCACTTAAAAAAACCAAAATGTGCGGAAGAAAAAACATAAGCAAGCGAGGTCTTGGAGTGTAACACATTTGCATCCTGAGAAATGCAATGTCTACGCAATTCACAACTTTATCTTCCGCGCACGTAATCGGTTCGTTTTTTTCGTGTGAGAAATTAAAGTCCTACTACGATTCAAACAAATGTCCTCATATATTTTTCACAAAGTTTTCTTTTTCGTGGAAAAAAACTGGCCTGGACCACAAGAATGTGGAGTTGGTGGCAGCGAATAGCGTAGCCTGAGGGCCCTAAATGTGATGCCAATGCTAACCCCCCCTGAGATTGCTGTTCCAAAACTTTAATCGGATTCATTTCATAATCTCATTTTTATTAAATTAGCTCCGTTTTGATCAATGTTTTACACCGGCTGATATTGTAATTTTGCTTAACCTCTTCGTCCGCAAACATCTGAGAAATGAAAATGACAACTCGTTCAATAAAAATGGTAATGTCACTACAGGAATTAATAACGGCCAAATATCACATCAATACGTAGCAGATTTAACCACGTTACATGTGACGTATGTGAAACGTGGTCAGGGCAATATGCTGTCTATGACGTTACCGTTCTCTGTCGTTGTTGGTTTGTCGTTCTCTCCGCGGCCCTGTGCGGCGCTTTGTGACCCTCAGGTGGAAGGCTCTCTGTAGTTGCTATTATTATTATTATTCTCTGCTGTCTTTATAATCTATGTCCTATAATTTATCGCGATTGCTTGACTCTCGGTTTATCGGTCTTGATGTTACTGACATGCCCGTTCTCTCCACAGCCTTGTTGCAGCGCTTTGTGACCCTCGGGTGAAAGGCGCTCTATAAATGCTATTATTATTATTAATAATATGGAAGCATCATCAGGCTTCCAACGCGCTCGACACGGCTATCCCGAAAGAACAGCTCTGAAGAGCAACCATCATGAGTCGAGCCGTCTTCTTCTTCTTTGCGATTCTTCGCAGCACGATGGTCAGCCTCTGGACATCAATACAAAACCTACATCAATACAAAATATATAATGTAACAAGGTGTAGTCAATTTTCATATTTTTACACATTTCAACGCTTAGCAATTATAACAATACCGTCACTTGGAAATATGTCAAAGCATTGCCTATGAGGCCTTTAGTAATTCCATACGAACTGCAAATTGGAAACGTTATTTTTAACCTATTTGTATATTAACGAATGCCTGCAATTGCTGGTACCACGAACATTACCAGCATCATCACCGTTCTTGACATGCAGAAAATAAATTATTGAAGAAATGTTAGACCACT
>JAZEWU010000048.1:2083206-2100230 GCA_036362915.1 Geotria australis | reverse complement strand
AATCATATTTAATCAAACCCAAATAATTTAGTCAAACCGCCACTGGGAATTCATCGTGTCTCGAATGTCGTCTAGGTTGTCAGGGTACAGGTTGGGTCGGTGGCATCGAGGTTGGTGCGCTGTGCCACGAACCCGGCAACCGGGTGTTCAATTCCAGGTCAGCGATGAGTGGCTTCTGAGCCGGTCCTCAACCTCACCCATGTTTACCAACCTATACAGCAGCAGCATGTCTTTGGACTGTGGGAGGCAACCGGAGTGGCCGGCTAAAACCCACGCGGACACGCGGAGAACATGCAAACTCCACACAGAAAGGCACCCGAGTCGGGATTCGAACCAGGGTCACCTTCTTGCTGTGAGGCGGCGGCGCTACTCACCGCTACGCCACCGTGCCGCCATCCCTCTGATTCTGTTCCCTCTCGCTTCCCACTCGGGTGGCTAATTCCGTCTCTCATCCCTCGTCAGTTGTCCTCACGACGCACGCCACCAATTAGCACCTGATTTCCTTTGCTTTAACGAGAGCATCGGCGAGCCTGTTCCTACGTGGAGGCGCAATGTGAAATGACAGCGGCAATGCGGTGGGTGTAAGAGTGTGGAGGGAGGAAGGGAGGGCTGGAAAGCAGGTAGCTTTAAATCGATCTCAATGTTGGGGGGTGAGCAACTTATCGTCTCAGCAATTTAACCTTAATAAGTTCCCAGGGCAGGATGTTACTTATTTAAGGGCCCACTAATGCTAACAGACAAGGACATGGGCGGTTCGGCTTGATTATTGGAAAATAAACACCCGCACACACGCGCGCGGAACGTGTTCAAATCATAGCAATGTGGGAAGACGGACCATCGCCTGAAACGTTGACGATGCTTTGTTTTTTTTATCAGTTATTTTTTTTGTCGTTATTGACATGCCATCCTCTCCGCGGCCCTTGTGACCCTCGGGTGAAAGGCGCTCTATACAATGCTATTATTATTATTATTATATTATAAATGATGGTTGCTCTTCAGAGCTGTTCTTTCAAGATAGCCATGTCGAGCGATCTCCCTGAGAAACGGAATTTCGATCCTCTGTATGTCCTGTACATATGGCAAAATTGACAAATAAAGTTAAATTGAATCATGAATCGAGCCGTGAAAACCTGCATTAGTATTATATAGACGTTCTTAAGGCCACAGTGTTATTGAAACACGTGTTGAGTGTGTGTCCCAAAATTAAAGGCAGGTGTGCAATGCAAATGCAGCAGAGGTTGAAGTTTATTCGGACCCAAAACATAAATTCTTAAAAAAAATTGATCTTGTCAGCTCATGCGAGAATAAACGATATAGACAAAAAAAAGGGATCACGCACTGGATATATAGACCATAGGTAATGGCGCAAACATGGAGAGGTCTTATACCAACAGTGGATAGGTAATAATTGTTGATTTTAAACACACACACACACGCAGAAAATGACACTGGGCAGGCAAAATTAATGCATAACATCACAGAACAGTTCATAGCGGCTGCCAAAGTGTTCGCGTGCCCCGGCGTGACCTCTGTGCGAGTAAAATGAGGGCCTTGTTAACGGAACAAATAAACTCACGCGACATTCAATTACAGCGGGTGACAAACCCGCCCACCAATGTCCCCCTCGCGCGGCGCGCGAAAAAAAATTACAGAGCGGAGAACCGAGTGGCTTAGAAATGGAATTTTACTTTTTGCGGGCGGACGAAAGATGAGTCTGCCGTTAAAGGTTGAGCAGCGGCGAGCCGGAATCGGCTAAGACGACGTGTTCTGTCTAAAATAAGATCCTTCCTTGGCAGTATTGATCTGAAATGTATGCCGTGGCCACGCAAAACAGCACAGGTGGTTGTGCCAAGTCGCCGTACGGAACGACATGGTTCTTCAGAACTGTTCTTTACGGATAGCCGTGTCGAGCGCTCTCCGTCTTAACCCTCGAGACGTTACTCCGGTTTCCTCCCACAGTCCAAATAAATGCTGCTGCCTAGGTTCATTGACTTGACTAAATGGCCCACGCTGCCCCCGTGATGAACTGGCGTCCAAACCCACGTATAGCCCACGTTTCTAATAACGCGTTTACCCCCTCACTGCTGGACAACTGTTAAAAAGAGCAACACATCACAACGGTTCAGTCCAGCTTAAAGACAAACTGGCTGACTTGGGCAACCTCTAGCACTTTCGATCGCAAATGTCAAAATGTGACAGAAGTCTAGTTCAGGGCCAGGATGGAAGGATATCTCCAACAATAATGAAGAGATGCAGACAGGTAAATATGTTATGTGGAACCGAGTGAGCGTCCATTGTTACAGTAATTATCTTGTTCAAAAGAGACCCGGGTTACAAAGTGCGTTCAGTACAAGAGCAGGGTTGGCAAAAACAGCGAAACAATTGCGAATCAATAAAGATGTTAAACACCGTGCTTAAACTGTTACATTAGAAGCGATACAAGTTTTAAATTATTTGAAGCGGAAAATATCAACACAAATCATTAGGTATGATAATCAAATAGACGAGGTGAGGTAGAGGCCATAATCAACAGAAGAGCTGGAATATTGATTATTCAACTAACGGATCAATTACCCGACGCGTCTGAGAATGCAGAAATATTTTTTTTAAATCGTCTCAACTTTTGATCCCACGTGTGCCGGCAACGCGAGGTCATGGGTGGGACTCTATGACGTTGATGTCATCATCATCATCAGCACGTCACACAGGGTGCGGCTTACAGGGGGATTCCTGTCTTCTGGAAACAAGATGTGGACCTTATTTTTAAAGGGCCTGAGCAGTCAGGCATTGTCAGAAACCCGTTTAATCCCATACAGCGTTACGACGAGCCGGAGCCTATCCCGTCAGACGCAGGGCACAAGGCAGGACTATACCCAGGATGGGACGCCAGTCCATCACAGGGCACCGGGGGTATTTTAGTCAGCAGGCCAATCAACCTGTGCAGCTGCGTGTCTTTTCACTGTGGGAGGAAACCGGAGCGCCCGGCGATAAACCCACGCGGACACTGGGAGAACGTGCAAACTGCACACAGAAAGGCACTCAAGCTGGTGGGTATCGAACCCGGGACGGTCTTGCTGTGAGGCGGCAGCTCTACCCACCGAGCCACCGTGCCGCCCCTAACGTGATAGCGCCCTTCTTGTATAGTGCAACGTTACGTTGAATAACGTTAAGCGATTCAACGTTATACGAGTAATGCGGGTGCTGCGTGTGCACCTCTAGAGGGCTGGTCCCGCGGGCCCATAGCGTGGGACAATGGTGGAAGGAGGCGGTTGCTAGGCTCCGTGTTGACCTCTTCTCACCAGCACATGACCTTAGATCCCTGGTCAACACCGGGTACTCGTGCTGGTTACGTCTTGTAAATAACAACAAACCAGCCTCGACCATTAAGCCGAAAGCAGAACGAAAGGTTGCCGTGTATAGGCGGGGGTTCCGAGCAGTGGGACACGTGGCAGGGGAAGCCACAGATGAAAGGGAAGAAATAAGAGCAGATGTGGAAACATAGAGATGTGAGCGCCACATGAAAGCGATCCGTCGGTAGAGCCCGCGGCTTGGCCATAGATCATCAGATGAGTCTTGGACTCTGAATAAGCCTGCTGCAACAACACGGAGGGAGGGACTGCAGCGACACGTTTTGGAGGCGCAGTGAGTAGCGCTGCCTCCCCACAGCGAGAAGGTCCTGGGTTCAATGCCCGGCTTGGGTAACTTTCTATGCCCGGCGAAACACAGTCGCTTTTGAAATCAAATAAAAACCGGATTTTTAACTAATTCCAGCCTTGTGACCCGTGTAAATGGGGGGTGGGGGACTAAATTTAAATTGGTAGCATTTGCACCCGGTACCCCACGGAGTGGCTTCAGTTAAGAACTAAATCAGAAAAAATATGTTAATTACTGAATGTTGAATTGTGTGAAGGTGCTTTTGACGTTGCAGAGTCGTTGAATGGCAGAATCGTCGTAGTTGGTTGTCCGAGTAAGCAAGGTGTCACATGTCAATCGGAGAGACTGTCTGATGATTTGCATTCAATAAATACGTGGATTCGAAATAAACTCGGTGTGGCGTGGTATTTTCGTGGTTCAATGTCTTGTCCAGTTCAGTTCTGAACCAGATAACCTACGGTGAATTCTAAACTGGACCCGTGCGGCGGGTCTTACAATTGAAAATTAACTTACCAGTTAGTGAGACCGATTGAACGGGTGAGAATCGTAATTAAACATTACAATAATCGTTGCAACACAAAACCGGCAACAACATTCATCACGGAACTTCTGCCTGTAACGATAGGCAACATCATGATGGTTGCTCTTCAGAGCTGTTCTTTCTGGAGAGCGAACTCCCTCGCGACGTTTCGCCTCCCACGTGGGAAGCATAATCATGAATCGAGCCGCGAAAACCCACATCAGTCCATCGATGGGCAACATTTGCCAGCGTAAACACCTCGCAACCTGCAACTTTGTTGCTTTCGAGACGTGCGCGGAACAGGTTAACGCTCGAGGGCGAGCAGTGCAAAATTAGGCGCAGGCTTCAATTTCATGAATTTGGCTTTGCTTTTTATGTCAATTTCCACGCCGTGGGTTTGCGACACGCTAAAGGCATCTGGCAAGAGATGAAGGCGATCAGAGCGATTCGCGGGGGCTCCGGGTTCTCTCGGAGGAATGCGGTGCCATACGATGAGCCAAGTTAAACACCACAACAACAACAAAACAAAGTCTGGCTCTGCATTAAAGCGGTGATACACACTACTCATAAAAGGGCCAACATATTTGTCGTTTAATAGTTGTCTCTCTTGTGACGCTACTTAGTCACAAAGAGAACTAGCTGGTTTAACCTGACCCCCACATCACTTGCCGTGTGAGAATGGTACAAGCTGCAGGCATTTATAAGCCCAGTGTGTTAAGTCGTTAAAACACCAATCGGACACATTTTTTTGCAAATGCTCCAGTTTGCAAGAAGCCACCACATGCCAACCGAAATCTGAACAAAATATAAAGCGTACGTGAAGCGGTCACTACTGTGCGTGCGCTCAGCCTTTAGGCCATGACGGATACCATGGCCTAAAGGTAGCATCGAGCAAATACGCTTTCCGCGTACGCCATTAGGTGGGCACGTACACACGCCTCCTCCCCAAACGCTCGTAACATTTAGAAAGCGCAACAGAGACAACAGAACCGGGGACATAACGGACACTAAAAAGAGCCGTTTTCAAAATAAATTAACGCTCCTCCGAGTGGCATTTTATAACAACACGCGAGCCAAGACATTTGCAAACAACAACAAAAACCACGACGCGGTTATAAGGCTATCCCATTTGTGTTTGCCGAAGCAACAGTTAATAATGGCCATTTATCAAAATATAGGGCACGTGTTTAACACTGATATGGGTCAAGAGCTGTGAATGGCATTGCTGTAATTTTGCTCCCACGCGGAAAAGTGCGTTAGCAGCGACCCGCGTCTTCCGCTCGTGTTAGCGGCGGATCGCCGCGCGAATTAAGCTCGTGTTAAACATCAAACTCGCTGTTATTATTATTACTCCTAACCACAGTGATTTTCTAACGTTTGGAAATATGCCGCGTGTATAAACACGATGTGTGTATTAAATGTGCTGTACAGCCTGCGAGCGAACAACCCGAAATGCGCTAACTCTCGTCACCATCTGGGAAGCTAAACAAGTATGCAGTCTGGATAGTGTCTTGGATGAGCCCTTGGATGGGTGACCACCGTGCAGGAAAGACGTGTTACAGGCT
The DNA here is from genome assembly GCA_036362915.1 of Geotria australis. Lineage (NCBI taxonomy): Eukaryota > Metazoa > Chordata > Hyperoartia > Petromyzontiformes > Geotriidae > Geotria > Geotria australis. The sequence goes on along the minus strand of JAZEWU010000048.1, from coordinate 2,094,491 downwards.
GTGGGATTGGCGGCAGGGTGTCTATGCAATGTTACTGCTTCAATGTTAATTGTTTAATTTAGATTGGCGTTGTTTCCCCATCATGTCTGTCTCTGTCTTCCTGTCTCTGTGTCCCTATGTCTCCCCCTGTCGCTCACCCTCCCTCCCTCCCTCCGTGTTTGTCTTTAAGGAAGTGACGGCCATCTTAGGGGACGCTGGCAGATTTTTGCCGCTCTTAAGATTGCCAGTTTCACGACCTTTCAGTGTCATCGAAGCAGCAAGAAGCCCCCGCCGAGTTCAACTCCCGGCTGGGGTCCCTTTCTGTGTGGAGTTTGCGTGTTCTCTCTGTGCCCGCTGGGGTTTTAGCCAAGGTACTCCGGGTTTCCAGCCGCAGTCCAAAGACACGCTGCTTAGATTAACTGTCCTGACTAAGTTTCCCCCGGTACCTTGAGATGTTGTAACCTCTCACTGCTCTGTAAAACATGTGAAAGAGAGCGACAAAGCTCAACGGTTCCATCCATCCATTTTCAGAAACCACTTGCTCCTGTACAGGGTCGCGGTGAGCCGGAGCCTATCCCAGCAGCCACAGGGCACAAGGCAGGGGAACACCGAGGATCGGACGCCAGTCCATGGCAGGGCGCCTGGGGAAATTTAGTCAGTACGCCAATTAACCTGGCAGCATGTCTTTGGACGATGGGAGAAAATCGGAGCGCCCGGCGAAAATCCACGCGGACACGGGGAGAACATGCAAACGCCACACAGAAAGGCCCCCGAGCCGAGATTCGAACCCGGGAGCTTCTTGCTGTGAGGCGGCAGCGCTACCCACGACGCCACCGTGCCCCCCCCCCCCCCCCCCCCTCTCACAGTTCCTTCCAGCTTAAATACAAACTGACAGAGAGTCGCTATTCGCATTCCATACGAAACTGAGAGGGATTGTGTTTCCACGGGCCATGCGGCTCTAAGTGCCATTCATTGTGCCACCCCGATCCAACTGAATGTTGGGCTGTGGTCAGACTTCTCTGGGCCAATTTGGCTTCACAGCCTACTGCTCTGCATTCCCCAGATCGCAATTCAGGCAGAGTCAAAACGTGTGCCCGAATCAAATCAGCGGTGTCGCCGGCAGCAGCATCCATCCGTCCGTCCATCGTCAGAAACCGCTTAATCCTGTACAGGGTCGCGGTGAGCCGGAGCTCATCCCGGCAGACACAGGGCGCAAGGCAGGGCTATGCCCAGGTTCGGACCCCAGTTCGTCACAGGGAACCGCGTGCAATTTTGTCCACAGGCCAATTAACCTATGCAGCAGCATGTCTTGGCGTTCTGGGAGGGAAGCAGAGCGCCGGCTGGCTGGCTGCATGCCTGCCTTCCCCACCACCTCTCTGCAGTTTCCTCGCGCCTCGGTAATCCATGTCTCATCCACGACCAGACAAGGAATTTGCGCGTTAAAATATATATTATTCTTATCAGTATTATTATCATCATCATCATAATTGTGATGATTTTGACAGATGTTCCAATTACAACTCCAAAATTAACTGCAAGCCCTTTGCGGCTGAACAGACGTTGTTTAAACATTTTAAAAAATATAGTTGTTTTTTTTTATAAATATTTTTTCGTAAACCCTGCATTCAGATTAATCCGCAGGGAGCTGAAAAGAAAGATTCATCTACTTGTCCTGTTATTAATGTCACAAAGGGCTCCTGTCAGGTTGAGTTGGAAAGCACGGTATTGAAACCGCACTTCAATATTGGTAACCACTGCTGCTAAGCAAGGAGGATTGTGGGATTTCATATGTCGCTCCATGGGCGATAGTGGAACAGACATACCTATTTATATACTCTATTATGCCAAGATTTAATCTTGTACCTTAATCCTCTTCTCCCTAGCCGTGTCAAATGATTTTTAAAAAAGCCTTTGTATAATTAAAACGGATTTGTTTATCGTGATACTTTTGACCCAGAACTGATACTGAAAACCTTACTATATATTTGTGTAATAAAACGAATCACAGATAAGGAATCAACCTTGAGAAGGTCACCGTTTGGTACTAAACAAGGCACACCACCACTTGATGGGACTTACCCTTTGGAAGTTAATGTTTATCAGTATCTATGATAGGTAGATAGGTATCTTTGAACAGGTAAGAGCCTATTGCTATACGTTCTGTTGGGTAGGGACGTAGGGAAACAGAGATAGGAAACACATGTTTGAGATGTGGTTCCCATAGCTGCTTTTTCGGGATAGCCGTATCGAGCGTTCCCTCTCTCTGCTTCGCGACGTTTCACCTGCCACGCTGGAGGCATCTTCAGGCTGTTACTTGAGCTATCCCGAAAGAACAGCGATGGAAAGCGATTCTCATACATCGAGATGTCAAAACCTACATTAGACATACGTGTTTACTAATTCTAACATATAGCAACATGCAGAATACAGTACATAGGAATTATATAAACTCACATTTACACGGATACAAATAAAAAGTTATTTCCATCCATCCATTTTCTGAAACCGCTCAATCCCGTACAGGGTCGCGGTGAGCCAGACACAGTTCACAAGGAAGGGCTATACCCTGGATGGAACGCCAGTCCATCACATGGTACTGGGGGAAATTTAATTCACAGACCAATTAACCTATGCAACAGCATGTCTTGAGCCTGTGGGAGGAAACCGGAGTGCCCGGCGAAATCCCACGCAGAAACAGGGAGAGCATGCAAAGTCCACACAGAAAGGCACCCGAGCCGAGATTCGAACCGGGGTGCTCTTGCTGTGAGGCGACCGTGCTGCCTGCTCCGTTTAGTTGCGCTTGTTAATTCTGTTGGCGCTTTGGGACTTGTTTTAATCTCGCGTGAGGTCTGATATCAAATAATAAATACTCGTGATGATGACAATAAACTGGGATAATTAATTTGTGGAATGGGCGCACTTGATTACAGAGAATAGCGCGCCTTGTAAACTGAGGGTTAAGGATGTTTGATCCAACATTCTTCAAGCGACCAGTCAACGGTGCCCTTTGAGCAGACAGGCATTCGTCTCTGATCACATCCAGCAGACCCGGCTGCTGATAAGAAAGCTTTCATTCCACATCAATATTTTACATTCAGCGCAAATAAAAAGCCGATCGCAAAAAATAAATAAATCACAAACTCGCAGCAAAACTTTGCCGCCTTTCGGAATTGTGTCTGCGTTGCCTCTGTCATCACAGGAAATCATTACAAGATAAAACACGCACTAAATTACGTATTATTTCCCCCCCCCCTTCCAGATAAAACGCGGGGATTTGATCAGCTGACAACATTCTCAAAAGTGTCAGATCTCGCAACAGAATTTGTCTTTGAAAAAGCTCTTGGCAGGAGACGCATCGGCGTGTCACAGGAAAGGTTCCTCAACTTCCTCCTGCGGGCCCGTGGCAGTCTCTTTTTTGCCTTCTGATATAATCTCTAAGTGACGCGGCCACACATCGGGACTCTCTCCACGTGGCCGTCATCAGTGTAGGCGAGTCAAGTAAAACGTGATAAGGCACACGGATCCCGAGATTACGCGTGGCGTGCGAAGTCAAATTACGCTCCCAGCTTGTGCAGTCACGTTTGCTCCGGCAAGAAATCCCTGCCGCCAACATGACCTTTTATCATTCAGCCCAGGTCTATGCCCCCCACCGCACCCGCCACACGCACGGAACGGGTATGCACGAAGCGTAGACCGGAAGCGTTCACGATACACGCCGCACGAGTGAGTCAAGGAGACGGGTGATGGGATGTAAAACGTCGTGGAACTTAACAAAAAAAAACCCACTCATTAATTATTTGTCCGATAATATCGTAATATGTAGGAAGCAGTGTGTGGCAATATGGTGCCGGCAAAACAGCCTGGCTGCCTCCTCCGCCTCTCTGTGCTTTCCTCGCTACGCCTCTGAGTCGTTCTCTCGTCGAATGAGTACCTTCGACAGTGAATGAATATGTGCCACGCGTTATAAATGTAAAATTGCTATTATTATAAAAAAAGAGAACACGGATCGCCGACGGAAGTGTTAAAAATCGACAGAAGATGGAGCGCTAATCGGCACGACGCGCCCGTGAGAATATGTTTGTCAATTCGCGCGGTTGTCGTGTCGCGGGAAGCCTGTAACGAGGCTGCAAGCTCACTGGCTGTTTTTCCCGCTGTCGAATAATAAACATCTATCTATCATCTGACCGACAACATCAGAGCAATAACCAACAACATCAGCCACGGAGCCGACACCGAGACAAGACAGGGGACTCGGAGGTACACCGTGGAGGAGCTCGCAACGGCGCACGGAGAAATCCCAGGCGGACACGGGGAGAACATGATAACATCATCACCGTTCGAAACCGCGTAATCCTGTACAGGGTTGCGGTGAGCCGGAGCCTATCCCGGCAGACACAGTCATACTATTTTAATATCTATTATTATTTACGTATTACCTTTGTACAGTAGAGCTGTTCGCCCAGAGGTCCCAAGGCGCTCCTGGAAACCGCTGAGAGGTGGGTGGGGGAGGCAGCCACGTGGTCAGCCGGTGCCACCCGCCAGAAACTGCGTCCAATATATTAACGTTGTTATCGGCCGATTCACGAGCGATTATTTAGTTGTGGGAGAAAACGAACGAAACCCACGCAAGAACAGGGCGAGAGAACACACAAACTCGGCACAGAAAGGTGACCGAGGCGGGAATCGAACCGCCTCGGGCAGGACATTCTTTCAGTGAGGCGCAGATGTTACGCCTGCCCAAGAACTATAGAAAAAAAAAATCAACTAAAGGAAATGGGAGAGGCCTTTGCCCAGAAGTGGGAAATTAGAAGCTGACAACAACAATAACAGATTGCCGACGCAACTCCTGTCCAATCAGGGACTATCTACTGCACTCTGCACCTTAATTTAGAATTAAAGCGGTCCAGCTAAACATTAATTATGTGGTAATTATCTTGAGCCAGATGGGCAATTTATAAACAATGGTGTAAGTGAATCCCTCTGGCTAAACGCATGGCACGATGCTGATTACAATGTCATGATCAAGCAGAGCATGGGACGGCTTTATTTTGGACTTTGGTGGTCTCTATTGTTGGTGAATTCCCTATTTGCATTTGATTAAATACGTAATTCCGCGCTATTGTTCTACCGATTCCTGGGCAGGATTACTGACTGATAAGACACTGCTGTAAACCATCATCATCATTGTCCAGCCATCCATCTATTTTGAGAAACCGGTTAATGCTGTTACGGAGTTGCAGTGAGCCGGAGCCTCTTCCGTCAGACACAGGGCGCAAGGCAGGGCTATACCCAGGATGGAACGCCAGTCAATCACAGGGCACCGGGGGGAAATTTAGTCAGCAGGCAGGCAATTAACCTATGCAGCAGCATGTCATTGGACTGTGGGAGGAAACCGGAGTGCCCGGCGAAAACCCACGCAGCCACGGGGAGAACATGCAAACTCCGTACAGAAAATGCACCCGAGCCGGGATTCGAACCCGGGCGGGTTTTTGTGCCGTGAGGCGGCAGCGTTACTCACCGGGGCCACCGTGCGTGCCGCCCACACCCATCATTCATGGGTTTTTTTTTCTAGAAGAATTTGCATTCGTCTTGCAAAACACAGGTGATCTAGTATTACGCGAGAACAAATAATGTCACGATAATGTCGGCCGCTGACTTGAAAATGTGAAAAATACCAAGGGGATTAAATTTGCGCTGTTTACTTTAAATTAACCGCACATCCAATGATTGGAGGGGGGGGAAATATGGCCAACCCAAGCAGTGTTTGCACAACTCGGTACGTTGCTCCTGCGCGTAGATTCACATGTAATCCTGTGTTAGCGCACCATAATGCCTTGGTTATGCTAAGCCATCTGTCCTCACTATTTGACAAATATCGTACGAATATAATTCCATCCATCCATTTATTTTCAGAAACCGCTTAATCCTGTAAGGGGTCGCGCGGTGAGCCAGAGGCTATTGCGGACGACACAGAGCGAACGGCAGGGCTATACCCAGGATGGGACGCCAGTCCATCACAGGGCACCGGGGGCAATTTAGTCCGAAGGCCAATTAACCTACGCAGCAGAACGTCTTTGGACTGTGGTAAGAACCGGAGTGCCCGGCAAAAACCCACGCGGATACGGGGAGAACATGCAAACTCCATACAGAAAGGCACCCGAGCCGAGATTCGAACCCTGGACCTTCTTGCCGTGAGGCGGCAGCGCTACTCACCGGGGCCACCGTGCCACCAGATCCACTTCTGCTAACGGCTTTGAGCAGGATTTGACTATGATGTGCTACGATTGTCAGCGAGCAATTAAGAGCAGGACTTATTGCAGTTCTGTTAAGGGTTACGTCAGCGGGATAGAAACTATATTTGGCACAAAAAGGTGAAGCTTGGACCGTATTCAGCCGCACGGTCAAACTCTGGTTTAAAAATCGATGAAATATAGATTTTCTGGTTTCTGAAACGCGATATGCATTTAACGGCAAGAGTTTTGAAATAAGGACATTTGCATCAATGATTAACGTTGCATTAAGCATTACCGAAGGTTAAAAAAAAAGGATAATAAGCTTTCAAAAAACTAATATCGAGGAACTACAATGCGACTTTTGTAAGACGCACAAATCGATATTTTGCAAAAGGAAAATACTCTCTGCGTTCTGATTTTTTTTTTAAATATCCCAGTTAGCAGCGTGTAATAAGTAAAGGTCAAGCAGGCGGTGCTGCGGGTGAATTGATCTGAAGTCAGTAGCTTGTGAGTTCTAATCCCAGCTGAGATCATCTTAACTCATCATCTCACGGGGTCAATACAAGGACTTCCACGTTGAGTGACGTTGACAGATGTCCAAATAAAAAAGACTGTCCCCCACCCCACCATAGGAATGTTGAATTTCCATCCATCCATTGTCAGAAACCGCTTAATCGTGTACAGGGTCGCGGTGGACCGCAGCCTATCCCGGCAGACACAGGGTGCAAGGCAGGGCCACACCCAGGACGCGACGCCAGTCCATCACAGGGCACGGGGGGAAATTTTGTCAGCAAGCCAATTAACCTATGCAGCAAGCATGTCTTTGAACTTTGGGAGGAAACCGGAGTGCCCGGCCAAAAACCCACGCGGTCACGGGGATAACATGCAAACTTCACACAGAAAGGCCCCCGAGCCGGGATTTGAACCCGGGACCTTCTTGCTGTGAGGCGGCAGCGCTACCCACTACGCCACCTTGCCGCCCTATATATTATGATGTTATCGGTCAATTAATGAATGACTAATAATAATAACAGCGTTTTAAATAGCGCCTTTCATCCGAGGGTCACAAAGCGCTGCACAAGGGTCGCGAAGAGAACAGCACGTCAACAACGAAAGAAAAAACAACCAATAAGAAAACCAAAGCAACAAAAAATAAATGATTAAGGCTGCTTCGAATATACTGAAAGGTCGTGAAACTGGCAATCTTAAGAGCGGCAAAAATCTGCCAGCGTCCCCTAAGATGGTCGTCACTTCCGTGACGACGCGCATTTATTGAAAAAAACGCATTTATTGAAAAAAACAATCCCTGAACTGATGCACAGTGTAGAGTAGCGGCAATATAAACCATTGCCTCTACAGTGGCTTAGCTGCCGAATGTGCAGGCGGTGCAGCTGCGTCACAGACGCCAGCCGGACGTACAAAAGCACCGAGCTGCAAAGAGACGTGGGGGAGATTGCACGCGAAGCTGCTCGATTTCATTCCTCGCGCCAGGGCCCATGGCCACCACGCACGCCATGCTCCCCAAACCGCGTGTCCTACTGGGCAGGGCGAAACGCAGGAGCGGTTGGTGCAGCGGTTCGCACGCTGCTCTACGAACCCGGTGACCCGGAGCAACAACAACAACCGCCGTTCGCCACTAAGTGGCGGTGACGTCACCACGGCGCCTGTGCCAGGCCAGGTGCACCTTGATGGCTGTCACGCAGAGTGTCGAAGGCTCGGTGACAGGAAGTCACGGGACAGACCCGGGTTTCCATTGACTGCCTGATCGAGATGACTGGGTGGGGCACCATCTGTGGCTCCCTACCGTGCCAATTTGCCTGGTTTTAGCCGCCCGGCGCTCGGCTCGCAGTTGTGAGCGTCGCTCCTCCGCCCTCTGTTGTTGCTGGAAGGCGAACGCCTCCAACAGCCCAGTAGCGTCCTTCACAAACCTCCTCCACAGAGATCGATCTTGACACCAAGCTGGTAGCAGTCTTCTGCACCACATCAGTCCATCTCTTCTCCCGCTCGCGGGCCACCTACACCAGCGGCGATTACGTGAACCGATCATGGGCCTCCGATCTGTCGACGCGGCCTCAAACGAGTACCCGCTGCGGTGCGTGCAAGCGTCGCCACTGGGGGAGACAAAGGCGGCCGTGGAGGTGGGGGGTTGCTGCTGGCCACCCACCCCGTCGTGTGCCGTACCGGCCTTCGTCGTAGCTGCTACTCGCTAACGCCACTTGCCCCGAAAGTCTGCCGAGGCTGTACGAAGCCGGGGTGGATGTTTGATGGGAAAAAAAAAACAAGAAACCGCGATTGCCAAGGCTGCACGCGTTCAGCTCTCTTTCCAGGGGCCGCCTGTGTTCGCACGCTGCGTGAGCGGGGGACCGTCAGTTGTTATCGCATGTCTCTCGCCGAGAGTTGGTGGGCGCTCGGAATTGAATCTTCGCGGGGTCAGAGCGTGGTTGCCTGGCGTCCGTGGAAATTTGTGCGCAGCCTTTCGCAACTTCCACTCCTTGCCAGGGGGGTTGTCCCGTTACAATGGGCGTTATGTAATCGGCATTGGAAACTCATGCCAAGATAAGATCCAAGGAGCAGTGGAATCAAGGCATTCATCCGTGTGTTGTCACTCCGGGATGGTTGCCAGGGAATTTGCGGCTATGCAGAAAAAACAATGCGAGTCCATTGTGCCACCGAGCCGGGATGTCTGTCGCGCATCTTGAATGTGCTTTCTGAACTCCCTTTGTTGAGAGATTTAGGAGCCATCCAACCAATCTTCATTATCCGACATTAGTTATGAGCGTCTATGCGTTCATTTGGGCATTTTCAGACAACCATTTCAACAGAACTGTTCCTTATGGCTGTTGATTATTAACCCCACGACTAAAGATTTGAAATAGTTTTTATATTGTGGGTCTAAGTGAGCATTCCGTGACCCTCTCACATGACCGAAGTGGTTATAACAAGGCGTTTGAGACATGCCCAGCTCCTTGTCTGAGCTGTACAATATTTGTATTTTATTGGGTAATAGAAGGAAATATCTCAATCTATTTGGCCACACGAAGGTCTTAGAGCTGCCTTGGAAATATGTGCAAGACACGAGTTGGTGTTTCACTCAAAATCGATTGCGTTTTTATATTCAGCCCTTTGTGCGTTTTGTTTGTGATGTTTGAATTAAACTATAAGAAAGACGTCTCTTGGAATCAATTTCAGCATTTTGCGAGTCTCTGGAGCTGTTATTGATGTGCTGGCACCCAATTCAACCTTATTTCTTTCTTGAAAAATAAGAAAGAAGATTGCCAACGGGAAAATAAAATTATGTCATAAATTTATATAAGAATCAGTGTCACGCCTACATTTGTATTAATCAACGCTTAAGGTACTTGTATCTTCTTTGCGATTCTTCGAAGCACGATGGTCAGCTTCTGGACATCGTTCACTTTCAGCTCGGCTTCGAAGTGTTTGGTAGAATTCGCAGGCAACACCAAGTATAACCTGACAGGGATCGCGACGTGAACGCTTCTACCTTGACCCCCAAGGTATTTAGTATATTTAATATCATCAATAAGGCGCTATATAAATGCTATTATTATTATTAATAGTGTTTGGTTTTCAATAGTTGCGTTACACATTACAGACAGGCAGTGTAAATATTTAATATGTATTTTACCGACGTAAGATGACGGAACTAATTGAGAATTACTCTCTGTAGCTGTTCTTTCGGGATAGCCGTGTCGTGCGTTCCTTCTCTATCCTCCGCGACGTTTCGCCTCCCACGATGTAGGCATCTTCAACGCCTGATCATCAACAGCTATCGAGGGCAATTGCGGATACATCGAGCCGTCAATCAACCGGACGGAATGAAACCAAAGTAGAGCGAGGAAATGGATTCACAGAGGAGAAGCAGACCAGTTTGACGACTTGAATAATATAAATTAACTAACTAAAAATTAAACGGAATTGAGTACGGACGACGGAAGGAACTTCGAAGTTTGACTACGGGTGGATGCAAATCAGTCATTAAAATAGGTCAGAGGAGAAACCAAAAAATAAAGTATATAACTTGTATGCTTGCGGAGGCACAGATCCCACAACTAATGTTGTAAGATAATGTGTTCAACAGCCGCTCTACGCGAGGAGTAAAGAGTGAAGATGAGAAAGAAAGTTAAACCAGAGCATGAGGCCTTTACCAACGTTTGCCGACTGATCGACAGACAAATGTATACGTGGCCAAAGAATCCTTATACCAAGTGACTTATGTAACGTGTACATCTCTACTTTACGGAATACTAAACACCCAAACCCAAACTACGGCGGAGAAAACTTTGAAGTTAAGTTGGAGACAAATTACATCTGATGTAGGTTTGCACGGCTCGATTCATGATGGTTGCTCTTCAGAGCTGTTCTTTCGCGAGGGAGAGAGGGAGATCGCTCGACACGGCTATCCCGAAAGAACAGCTCCGTGGAGCAACCATCAGATCAGTACTTGTTTTAAAACGGTACGCAAAATTGGGCTGGAATTTACCTTGGTTGTCAATCCAACTAAACGTCAAGTTTATAAAATGACAATTCTATAAATTCCAGCCCAATTTTGCGCGTTGTGACCCTCGGGTGAAAGGCGCTATATAAAACGCTATTATTATTATTATTATGAGCTCCTACGAAGGCTGGTGTACAGTGTGCACAACGTCGAATGTCAATGCGCCAGATTAGCATTAGCGTATATATATATATGCATTTTTTACTTTTACGATTAATCACACTTAAACCATTTGGGATCCCACGCATGAGCAGCGCCGTTTATGTAATCTGCCAAATTTAAAACTATGAAGGAGCAAGCATCTGTTAACTACCTCATTCTCACTAATGTTATCAAGGCAAAAAAACGGCGTTCAATTTATTCTGGGACTGACGAAGCGCTCGGAGGGATCTGGGGAGGAGTGCTGGGTTGGAGGCGCATGGGTTAATTCTTCTAATCCTGACTTTCGTGAATCGCGAGAGCGTCTGAAGAAACTCAAACAACCTTCAAAAAGCCTCCAAATCTGATGTACTGCGGATATATCTAGATGCCTACGTTGTGTTTTAACCGCCCTTAAA
>JAZEWU010000048.1:2057638-2082476 GCA_036362915.1 Geotria australis | reverse complement strand
ACTAAATTGCCCCCGGTGTCCTGTGATGGATTGGCGTCTCATCCTGGGTATAGCCCTGACTTGCGCCCTGTGTCTGTCGGGATAGGATCTGGCTCACACGGACGGCCCTGTACAGGATCAAGCGGTTTCTGATAATGGATGGATGGATGGAAGAAGCCCCCGGCACGTGGAAGCAAACCGTCGGGCGTCTTACCAAACAACGCGCGGCACAAAACACACCAAAGAGGCATCCGGCACAACCGCAAAAAACCCACGCTGCAACAAACACACGACATAATAAACTCAAGGTAGACGCGTTCACGCCACGATCCCCGTCAAGTAATACTTGGTATTTACCTGCAAATTCTACCAAACGCTTCGAAGCCGAGGGAGCTGAAAGACAACGATGTCCAGAAGCTCAACAGATGCCAGAAGCCCCCCCCCCCTCAGTCTGGAGCAAGAAGAGAGGCCAATGCCCGCCCGCCTTTAAGGCCAGCGCTGACTATTATATCTCTAAATGTTGAAGGGCTGTCTGCGACTAAAGCAGAACTTGTTGCAATGTGAAACTGTCATTATAAACATCACGCTTCGAAGAATAGGATCGAAATCGAATAAACCCATCAACAGTCCTGAAATAAAGACAATACCTAACGTCCCCGGTGTAATTCAACGAGCGCTTAACAATTCACGGCGAAGAATGTATTTCTTCGCCCACTTTCCAAAATGCCAGGGCGCATTTGTGCCGATATGAAAATCCACATTTCGCGGAATGAAAGGCAAATGGCAAAGGGGGGAGAGATGGACTGCGCGCGAAGTCGTCGGGGATAAGAAGTGGAATGGAGGCAAGCGCACGAGCATATGCACAAGTGAATTGAAAGCGCAAGAGATTAGGGGAGACAGACAAAGAGATTACGGGGTCTGAGAGGATGAGTTAAGCACAGCATGAACAGAAAGTCATGCGCCAGCGTTCAGCGGTTGAACAAAGCCATGCCCTTACGCTCTGTCTACAATAACAAGCTGCGTGTAATATGCGGCACGCGTTGTGTGCATGTGTGCAAGGTGCATATGGCCTGGCACAGGCGACGTGGTGACGTCACCGCCACTTAGTGGCGAAGGACGGTTGTTGTTATATGGTCATCTCAGTCAGGCAGCCCATGACACCTGGGTCTGTCCTGTGACCTCCTGTCGGCGAGGCTTAGTGGTTGCACCTGTGAGAGCAGATTGACACTGGGAGGTGGTATTCGTGGTGCCCCTCCCAGCCACCTTTGTCTCCCCGGTGTTGATGTTTACTCACGGCAACGACTACCCCATTAAGACTGAATTGTATTCGCGTTGGCCCAGGCTAGGTCATGAGACCAATTGCGTACAACGTTGGCTTTTAGTTTGGAATCAAATTATGGTGCCCGGCTTCGTAGCAGGCGAGTTAATAACTGAAGCACCGCTGCTCACAAAGGGTGTTTCCTAACAGAACTGCACCCGATCGTTAGCGACACAGGTGTGCATCGCGTGCCATGCACCGAGATTTGCAGCCCGCAACATTATGGGGTGTGTGTGTGTGTGTGTCTCGGTGAGGCTACAACCCTGCCGAATGACTCTCGGGGAGGTTGAAACTGATCCAAGGTTGGCTATGTTGAAACAACTGCTACTTGGGAAACGTTAAAATGTGAAGGCCCATTCCAACGCCTCGTTCCGACATATTTCATTGCCTCGTTCAATCGGCCGGCAGGGTCGCGCCTCGCAGACAGAAAGTCCTGCCCGAGGCAGTTTGATTGTCGCCTCGGGCGCCTTTCTGCGTGGAGTTTGTGTGTTCTCCCCCTGGTCCGCGTGGCGGGGTTTCTCCGCTTTCCTCCCACGAACTAAAAATACTCGTTGATTAAAATTACCAAGTAGGCTTTCATGACCAATGTTATCCATAGTGAAGATCTGTTTGTGAGTTTAGGCCATGTGTGACACCATGTGTGTAAGTGCTGCGTGTGCTCGCTCGTTTGCTCCAACATAGCGACGGGTACACTTCACTTACACACTTCGTCACGTGACCTAAACTCACAAACAGAGAGCTTCACTATGGACTCGTTGATTAACTGGCCGATAACATCGTAATATATAGGAAGCGGTGTCTGGCGGGTTGGCGCCGGCGAACCGCCTGGCTGACTCCCCTTCCCCTCTCTGCGGTTTCCTCGCTACGCCTCTGAATCCGTGTCTCGTCCACGACCAAGCGTGGCATTTTCGGGGCGCGTTACACGCCGTATCGTTCATGTGATTTATTATCTCTCCAGGGTCGAAAAACAATCTCTAATTTGCGTCCAATGAACCGGTTACGGTGCTCTCGAATGATCGACCCTTTTTCTGGGAATGTGGAATTATCGATACTCGTTTGAGCAGGAAGATAATATTAAATGATCTACAGTGAAAGATAAAGGTGATTGATCGCTTACGCCACGGGCTTCCTTTACAGGGAACTCTAGAGAGCCCCTCTAAAGGAGATTTGGCCTACTCTTCCACTCTGGCCAGGCGTCTTAAAATTATTGGAAGTTCCCACACTTTGCCCCACCACACGTGACCTGCCGGCCAACTAAGCCATTTAAACTGCTGGGCAGTAGGACATTTAAGAAACCTGTGCCGTCATTTCAACTGGATGGCACGGTGGCGCGGGGAGTAGCGCTGCCGCCTCACGGCAAGAAGGCCCCGGGTTCGAATTCCGGCTCGGGTGCCTTTCCGTGTGGAGTTTGCGTGTTCTCCGCGTGTCGGCGTGGGTTTTCGCCGGGCACTCCGGTTTCCTCCCAGAGTCCAAAGACATGCTGCTGCATAGGTTAATTGGCCTGCTGACTAAATTGACCCCCGGTCCCCTCTGACGGACTAGCGTCTCATCCTGGGTATAACCCTGCCTTGCGGGCTGTGTCTGCCGGGATAGGCTCCAGCTCACCGCAACCCTGTACAGAATTAAGCGGTTTCTGCCAATAAATACATAGATAGATAGATGTTTATTATTACCGCAGAAAAATACCCAGTGAGCTTGCAAGCTCTTTACGGGACTCCTGCGACACAACAAACATAACGAATTAATTCAACATTTCAACTGCCACACCGTGAGATTCACTCGAACCGGCGAACTCTGGACCCCAAGTCCAGTGCTACACCGCAGTACGATCCCGACACAATACGTTAGTTTAATTTAATTTGGTCTGGGATGAGATTCTCATTTGTCCGCCCAAACGAAAAAACCTTAATGGGGTGTTTAAAAAAAAATGAAAACGCAAGTGCGCCCAGCCAGCACAACATTAAACCTACTCTATTGCTCGCTGTTTGGAGTGGCAAAAAAAATAAACAACTTGGCAAAAAAACACAAAGAGTGTATTTTTTCGAGAATGTGGTGAAGCAGCATAATTAAACGCAAACAGAGCCTGCTGGAAGACAGGCTCAGAACTTTACTGAGCTCCGGCACAGCAGTAACCACGCCGCCACCACAATGCGGCTCGAGCAACCGCGACAACGCGGAGCGGTTGCTCAAGGGCACAGCGATGATTTACCGGAATGGAGGTTAGCGGGAAGCACGGAAGAACAAATGGTAGGCGTTGTTTTTTTTGGAGAAATGCAGGCTGCGGCGCGAAGTCGCTTTACCGAGGATGAGTATTCGACACGGGCCGCACGTTGGCGTAGCGGTGAGTAGCGCTGCCGTCTCGCGGCAAGAAGGTCCCGGGTTCGAATCCTGGCTCGGACGCCTTTCTGTGTGTGTTCTCCCCGTGTCCAATCAGGCTCCACGTGTCTTACAAACACACGGCACGGCGGCAATGAGAGAGAGTATGGCTGCCGTTTCACAGCAAGAAGGCCCCGGGCTCGATTCCCGGCTCGGGTGCCTTTTCTGTTTGCATGTTCTCCACGTGTTTGCGTGGTTTTTTCGCCGGGCACTCCGGTTTCCTCCCACAGCCCAAAGACACGCTGCTGCATAGGTTAATTGGTCTGCTGACTAAATTAACCCCCCGGTGTCCTGTGACGGACTGGCAACCCATCCGGGGTTAAAGCCCTGCCTTGAGCCCTGTGTCTGCAGAGATATGCGAACATGCAAACGCCACACAGAAAGGCAACCCGAGTCGGGATTCGAACCCGGGTTCCTTCTTGCTGCGAGGCGGCAACGCTACTCACCGCGCCACCGTACCGCCCAGTTGCATATAGCTCTCCAACGAGATCACCCTAAACGGACCTAATATCATGAATCTTAACAGCGAGGCATGGGCGATTCTGGCTAATACTTAGATGGGTGACCACTGAGGCTTGCCAGGTGTTGTAGGTGTGGAGATGTGAGGTGACCAGGAGATGGAAGTGCACAGTGTCACCCCCTCGCATGCAGTGGTTTTCTCCGGGGTTCCCTGGTTTCCTCCCTGCCTGAAGGGAAACACGTGTCAATTGTATTGGCAAAACATCGCGAAACACGACGTAACCTTGAGCCTCAGGAAGGCCTTCCGGGGTAAATAAATGGCATTATTGTAATTATCCATCCAACCATCAATACTGTACAGGGTCGCGGTGAGCCGGAGCCTATCTCGACAGACACAGGGCGCAAGGCAGGGCTATACCTAGGATGGGACGCCAGTCCATAACCGGGCACCGTGGGGCAATTTAGTCCGCAGGCCAATTAACCTTTTATTGTAATTATATGAATAATTAATAATAAAGGATGACATGGCCACGGAGCCTGAGCGATGCTCAAGATGTTTCACGAGTGCTCTCCATTAAAGCAATTATCGAAAATCACCATGAATGCATCTCAGCAGCTAATTAGATACAAACCGGGTTAATTGATTAGGTAACCACGAGGGCTAGACGTGTGACGTAGGCACGGGGCTGCAAATTGGCCAAAAGGTGGCATCGCAATTCTCAGTTTCCAACGCTTTATTTTTTCAACCTTTTCAGGAGAGCTCTGAACCGAAAATAATCATAAACATAAATTGTGGCGGGCGGCACGGTGGCGTAGCGGTGAGTAGCGCTGCCGCCTCACAGCAAGAAGGTTCCCGGGTTCGAATCCCGCCTCGGGTGCCTTTCTGTGTGGAGTTTGCATGTACTCCCCGTGTCCGCGTGGGTTTTCGCCGGGCACTCCGCTTACCTCCCACAGGCCAAAGACATGCTGGTGCATAGGTTAATTGACCTGCTGACTAAATTGCCCGCGGTACCCTGTGACGGACTGGCATCTCGTCCGGGGTATAGCCCTGCCTTGCGCCCTGTGTCTGCCGGGATAGGCTCCAGCTCACAGGATTAAGCGGTTTCTGACAATGATGATGATCAATTGTGGCTGCTAACTGAAGCCAGTTGGTGGTAAGGGGACGAGCAACTTGACCTCGCGCGAAATTGACCCGAGTTTGGTTACTGACCTCACGCGATGTAATCTGCCGACAGAATTGACTTTGCGTTCAAGCGGGCCCATCAAGGCCTGCCTGCTGTCTTGCATGACTGGCAACCTCGCCGTGCATCAATTACAATCAATGCCCGAGCTCCGTGGACACTGCTAATTGGCAGAATACAGCCCGTCGTAATGAAAGGGGATGCTAATGGCTTATGAGACACGCAAGACGGCGGTCCCGGCAAAATACGAGCGGCGGGCAAGCGCTCGTAAAAATGCTTTCAGTAAGAGCGCGTTCTTCGGAACACGCCGCGCCAAATCGAACCCGCGGCCCGCGATGGGCAAACAAAAGTTAGGGCACCCGGTGTCCTCTGACGGAGGACTTTACAATGAGGTTACGCGATAAAACACGCTGTTGTATTCCGCGGGCCAAAACGCACCGCAATAAATGTACAATTGCGCTGTCGATTTGTTGAACACCTGTCAAAGAGGCTGCGGGCCCCGTGGGGAGGTGACCCAGCCCCCGGGTATTATTAAAGGTGTGTTTAACACGTTTGCGTTTATGCAGGTGTGTTTCGAAGCCTCAGCGTTTTCACGCGTCTTATATTAGAACGCCGCGTGCGTCGGTGAAAGCTGAGGGCACTCCGCGGCCGGGCCTGCCGCTCGCAATCGGAAATCTCCCAGTTCGCATCCTAGTTAGGGTTGACTCATCCCAACTTGATCATCATAAACTGTCCGCGGCCGATAAAGTGTGTACCGCAACAAGAAGTGGCTGCAAATCGTTTGGCTGCCTTTCCCCCTCCCGCATCTCTGCGGGTTTCCTCACACCTCCGGAGTCGTTCTGTTTTGGAATGAATACTTTCGACATTGAATTAATACGCGCGCGTAATAAATTGTATTTATTGCTACTATTACAAATACACCCGAGAAATTCACTGCAAAAAAACGTCGTCGATCGATCGGTGAGATCGGCCCAGCTCTGGACAGAGACGTGCGCCGCACCTGCACTCGATGACCGATGAAACGCTTCTACTGTGAGCAGCGACGACTGACCGCCCCAAGCAGCCACCTGACACGAGCTCAACGACACATCCGCTGATTAGAGAAGAACAAAAAAAATTCCAGGAGAAATTTATTAAAAATAGCAAAAGGGACATGAAGGTCAAACAGGATGATAACCATTGCAGGTTCGAGGGTGCAGATAAGAGTGGGCATGATTTAATGACTGCAAATTGCATTTCACACTTAAGCGCGGTGTAAGAGCGTGGGCCAACTTGTTTCCTGCTCACCGCAATAGAGCTATTTTGGCGGGCATAAATACGAAACATGTTCATAAGGGCTGAGTGTTGACTGCGAGAGCGCAAGCACTGTCCATGGGGGTATAGAAAAAAAACCCCGCAATGATAAATTGCTCCACTTTAGTTCAGCGATATAGTCTGCCAGTATCCATTAAGCCAGCATTAATTATAGAGAAATGGTCCTGCTGTCCTGAAAAATTAACATACAACTTGTTTCACCTTTGCGCGGGTCCCGTAGTAACGATTTGACGGGAAGAGCAAGGGTGCCGTCGGTAAGACGATAGACGGCACGAACGATAAAAATAAATAAAAACAGCATAAATCAGCACCAGAAGGGATGGCGGGAACGGAAAAGGGAGGTTATGATAAAAGAAAGGACAGGTTAATTATTTAACGCTGGGAACCTTAAACCATAGGCGGCAATCTGCCAATGAACGAGAGCAAGAAAGTCAACAAGCGCACGAGAGCCAAGGGCACTGCGGGCTGAGGCTGTAATTCCACGATATGTTTTAGGCGAGGGGGGGTATTATTGAGCAGGGTGGCACACAAGGGATTTTAAGTTCATTTCACCAGATTTTTCGCATCGCCCGGCCGAGCCGCGCGACCATTCATCCCACCACTCGCCCATGCGGGCCAAATAAGGTCACGCTAGAGTACACCCCCCATTCATTCATCCTGAGATGAATAATAATAGTAATAATAAGTGCTTGACCCACCACCGGAATGTGGCATGATAAGGGGGTTACGGTAATAATAATAATAGCATTTATAGAGCGCCTTCCACCCGAGGGTCACAAAGCGCTGCGCAGGGCTGTGGAGAGAGCGGCATGTCAATAACATCAAGACAGATTAACTGAGAGTCAAGCAAAAAGAGATTTGCTTGACTCGCAGCAACAAGGCCGTAGGTTTGATTCCCGGCTCGGGTGCCGCCTTTCTGTGTGGGATTTGCACGTATTCCCCCGTGTCCGCGTGGGTTTTCGCCGGCGACCTTGGTTTCCTCCCACAGTACAAAAACCAAGCTGCCTAGGTTAATTTTCCTGACTAAATTGCCCCCGGTGCCCTGAGATGGTGTAACTTGCTTACCTTTCCCCGCTGGACAACTGTTAAAAAGACCTGTATTAGCTCAACGGCTCATTGCAGCTTAAATTCAAACTGACGGATTTAAACAAAAACTGACATCTGAAGGGGTGGAATGCATTCAAAAGTTTCAGACTCCATACGGCCAGAGTTGTTCCTGACATTATGGGGAGTTCAATGGTGGTAGTTCTGAAGGGTCCTGAGTTCTGAACTTGAGATGTTTGTCCAATTTCTTAAGGGGTGTTTTGGATGTGGGGCAAGTTTGTTTGATGCTTCTGTAGAACCACATAAATTTGAACACTTGAGTGCCCGAGTGAATAACCAGGCATTTCATTGAAACCTTAAAACATTTAACATTTTATATTGAACTATTTGCATAAAATAGTTCAATATCTCTGATTTCACGCTTGAGCATAAAATCAGAGATATCTGACGACAAACACACACGAACAAAAGTTAAACAATTATAACGGAGAGAAATTAAAACTAGAAACAATTTGGTCGCCTGACCTTTCACAATCCATCAACGTTGCATAATCAAGTTTTGTTGCTTGTTAAACATGGCCTTGTTTTTGCTAGAAAAAAAAAACTCTGCATATTTTAGTCACATTTCCGAACATTTAGACACGCAGAGAGACACCCAGCCATTTAAAGACTGCAAATTACCACATTTTGAAACAGTTGTGAAATCTTATTAAAACATGCCGGCATTTTTTTTTTGTCAGATGCACGGTGATGCCAGTGCTGTCTCGGAGTAGACAGATGCTTTCACCACGGGACTTACAGTAAATTTCCGAGCCAACTCGAACAGCTGGTGGTAAAATATTAATCGCGTTTTTTTTTTGTCACTGTGCTGCAACTGCAAAAAACTTAACATCAGCATGTTCATTCCATTTGAGGATTCTGCACCCTTATTACAGATGCAATGCTTGTGAGAGTTGATGTCAGAACGGTGGTCATGATGATGATGGAATGGAACCTTGTTGCATTTAATATTACAGTGAAACTTAGCACCGGTAATAGAATGCACGATGATTATAATGATCCTGCTGATGCGTTATTAGCGGAATCGGGTGAATGAGAGCATTCCCCAACGGATGCGCGTGTTACATTACCATAGTGCAGGAATCGCAGGGGCCATTAAATGAGAGCGAGCAAGCAATTCCAGACAGTAAAAACATGGAGCATTACCGCAGAGTATAGTGGCTTGTAGAGAAATGATTGATGGGTGCTTTTAACAGCCGTTCTTTCGGGATAGCCGTGTCGAGCGCTCCACCTCTCTCATTCGTGACGTTTCGCCTGCCGCGTTGGAAGCATCATCAGGCGTTTCGAGTGTACTTCCAACGTGGGAGGCAAAAGTCGCGAGGGAGAGAGGGAGATTGCTCAGTGACACGGCTATCCCGAAAGAACAGCTCTGAAGAGCAACCGTCATCATGACCATCGTGCTTCGAAGAATCGCAAAGCAGAAGAAGATCAATCGAGCCGTGAAAACCTACATCAGTACAGTATTATTAATATTATTTACCATTCAGCAGACACCCTTATCCAGGTCGACTCACATCAACATCGGTACAGTGGAATGATCGCGCTGCGTTATGAGCAGTGTCCTATGACCCGGGCAACTCGAGTTCGATTCCCCAGCCGTGACAAACGTCAGTCGCGATCAGAATCCGAACCGGTCCTTAAAACCCCGGCGCCTCCAACTCGCACCGACTTCCATCCCACCCATCCATTGTCAGAAACCGCTTAATACTGCAACAGCGTCGCGGTGAACCGGAGCCTATCCCGGCAGACACAGTGCGCAAGGCAGGGCTATACCCAGGCTGGGACGCCAGTACATCACAGGGAACCGTGGGGTGGGGAGAGGGGGCCCCCACCGACGTTCACTATTCAATTATTAAGAGCACCCGGCGGCTTGTGTGGACATTGTGCATTTCAACACGTGGACCCGCTTAAGCCCTCCACGCCTCCGCCTTGTCTTTGAAGGAACGTGGATGGTTGGTGCGTGGAAGCGGGACAGACTGTTGACCCACGTGACGATGCAGCCTCCACCGCGATACCACGTGCGACCGTGACCTCGTGCGGTAATCCAACTCTCGACAATGCGTTCACGGACGCTTTTGACCAACGAGGCCAATTGGGACACGGGGGAGAGTGGAGTAGGGCGGCGGCGGCGGCGGGGTAGCAGAGAGAATGCGAGGGAGCGTGCGCACGGCTTGCTTCTTTGGGAAAAGCCATGAATAATGGATTAGAAAGGGGATTAAAGATTTATCAATAAAAACTGGATTGGCGAAGCGCGTGAGACAGTGGGGTGACAACGCGGACGCAATTGAGGGAAGCGGCAGAGCCACCCTCCCCGATAGAGGAAGGGCGGTAACGGGCGGAGCTTAAAAAGTCTCCGGCTTCGAGACGCTCGCCAGCAGTCGAGAATCACCGGGGCTGTTGCTGCTGCTGCGGAGGCAACCGGAGAAATCGGGAGAAGTCCTGCGACCTTCCTCTGTCACCTCTACCGACTCGCGTCAAACCGCATCCGTTTCCCCCCTCCCCCAAAAAAAAAAAAACACCGACCTCGAAATTTGTTCGTTTTAATTTTCGCGCCGCTGCTTTAGGCACCATCTACCAACAAAAGGCTGTCTCTATTTTGTCCACCCGACAGAAATAAAAGGCGCACTTTCATAAAACGGCGCACCTCGCTTCCCGCTCTCTCTCTCTCTCTGAGGAGTGTCGGGCCGAGTGTGAACTTTTGCCACCATTCTGATAACATTTGTTTTTTTTTTCGCTATTGTTATTAGCTCGCAGTTTTTCATTTATTTTTTCTAATGTTTTCGCTGAACGATGAAAATAGCAGACGTCCGCCTGTCAGTCAGAGCTTCACTACCGCGAGGTCGAGCCACACCGTGAGTAACGCGCGTTTTTTTGTTCTTGTCGAATGTTTTGTACCTCACGTCGAAAGTGTCACGCTCGGCTCACGTTTAAGCGCGAGCGGCCAACAACCGGTGACGATTTTCTGAACCGCTCCCGGGAATCCGACTAGGTCGACTCAGCCTCAAATTTGTAGCCTAGTGTGCGGTGCGTAAACATTGGCGCTAGGGAGGCAAAGGCGGCCGGGCGTGCTGCTGATCGCCCACCTCCTCGTGTGCCGTGTCAACCTTCATAGGGTGCTACTCGCTAACGGCACTTGACCCTACAATCTGTTGAGGCTATACGGGGGAGCTTTGTCTTTTCAAAGGGACAAAGTCTGCTTCGCACGCCGACTGAGATTTACACGCGGCCGGCACGGTGGCGTAGCGGTGAGTAGCGCTGCCGCCTCACAGCAAGAAGGTTCCCTGGTTCGAATCCCGGCTCGGGTGAGTTTCTCTGTGGAGTTTGCATGTTTCTCCCCCGTGTCCGCGTGGGTTTTCGCCGGGCACTCCGGTTTCCTCCCACAGTTCAAAGACACGCTGCTGCATCGGTTAATCGGCCTGCTGACTAAATAGCCACCCCCCCCCGATGCCCTGTGACGGACTGGCGTCCCATCCGGGGTATATCCCTGCCTTGCGCCCTGTGTCTGCCGGGATAGGCTCCGGCTCACCGCAACACCCCGTACAGCGGTTTCTCACAATTGATGAACGCATGGATGGAAAGTAAAGTTTGTGAAACCGTTCGCAGGAGAACCGTGTGCCGCTCACATTTCCAAAGCGCCAAAATGTGGAAACGTGTGGTCGGGGCTAATTGAGCGATGCGTATAGAATACAGTGTAATTCGCGCGGGCCAATTAACAAGCCACTCTCCAGGGGCACAACGTGTGTACAGTTTTAATCACCGGAACGTCCGCTGAATGGCACGCCGAATGTACGAACGGTTTGTTGTCCTTATTGCGTTACATATCGTTGTCATCGTCATTCGTGTTATTTTTCAAGAGAACATGGCAGCCGCATCACTGCGTCGGGTTCATTCCTGAGAGTGAAGCTATAATAGAGGCTGTAATTGCCATTCCAACGGGCATTGACAAATGGGAAACGGGGGAAAATATGCTGTGCTCGATGGTCATTTCAACGTGCTTATGCACGTACGACTGACAATATGTTCGTTTAAAATGCAGGCAAGGATATGTAGCACCCGCTCGGAAACACGATATGAAATATACACGGTTTAGTCATGAGGGTTTGTGATGCAAACGCACGTATATGTTAAGCGCAAATGGTGACTGTGTGTGTGCGAAACATTGACTTAGAGTACATCTGTTCTAATTCCAAAGAGAAAGGGTGCAAATTAAGCATAGGCTTATGCTTTTCATGGCCTTACATTTTAATTCGCAAGTTCAATGGAAGCAATTTGGCTTAATGATTAAATACGGCCTCGGGCTTTGCGTCAATCACCATTGTTTACTGGGAACACAAACTAGTATTTTACCGCATATGCTAACGAAATCAGGTCATTATTTATCAACTCCGTTTATATTATATGTTGCAATTAATCTTACGCTTTCACTCTGTTGTCTTCAGTATAATATGTCTGTGACTCACAGCGTCTATCAATATCACCGCCGTCTCACGTTCACAACGAAACCTGCTGCTCATCGGTGATGGCAAATCGAGATCACAAAATGATCCCATCAAGCACACATTCGCAAACTTACCTCCGCGATACAGTACTGATGGCGGGTTTTTTGTTCGGTTTGTTTTTCCCCTCTTTCGAATTGCTTGCTTGGAGTGCTACGCGTGTTTACAATTAACGAAGCACTGGGGAGCCTCCTTAGTTGTAACAGAAATGCGAGGTGGTTTGATCTCGGTCCGCTTAAATCGGTGACGACGTTTCGCTGGAGGTCACATCCGCAGTTGTCAGGTTTGTGAAGCGATGACGCACAACCGGAATGCAAACTCTCACTCATTCTGAGCTGCTCGCTCTGCATTCGATCCGCGTGGCCTTTGAGTGCTTCGGCACCACGGGCAGTCGTGCCGCACGTTGGAGAGAGCGATCTCGCGGCGTTTAAATCGGTAACGACGTTTCGCTGGGGGCAGGCGCGTCGCAGCCGCGGGTGTTGCAGGAAAAAGTGGGGGGGATGGAATCACGTTTCTGTGAAAGTGCGGGTGTCGCAACATATGATATGAGACTACGTCAGGAAAAAGTGTGTGGGGGGGGGATGGAATCACGTTTCTGTGAAAGTGCGGGTGTCGCAACACCCGCAACACCCGCGGCTGCGACGCGCCTGGCTGGGGGGTAACATCCGCCGTCGTCAGGTTTGTGAAGAGACGACGGGAACAGAGTGAACCCCCCCCAAACCCACAGCCGGGATGCGAACTCTTACTCTGTCCGAGCTGCTCGCCCTCAACGCCTCCCCCTTGTGCGGGCGACACAGCGGCGTTCACACGTTAACATGTCATCGGAATAATGACCACACGAGGAAATTGCACGTAATCCGAAGCGCGTTCGCCTGATTTCAACGCACAGTGTAACGGACTGTGAAATTTGCGTGCAATATTGGAAATGCATTATGAAGGTGCTGCTCATATAGAGTCTTTTGCACTCGCATTCACTAGATTTTATTACTGTAATGCGCGTTATCAGAACAACAGTTCTGATAACGCGCGCACGGAGTTTTGAAGACTCGCGCGAAAACCGTACGGATTTATAGTTGAAAGCGCCAAGTATTTACTTTCGTTGTGATATGCGATTACATGAAAATTAATATTTTTTAACTAGAAGTGTGAGGCATGTAACAGTACATTGATTTTGCCTTCATTTTCCTAGATCAATCTGAACCTCTCGTATACATTTCGCAGGCCTCAGAGTGAGTGGCACGCACTAGTACCTTTTACTCTAGCACCATAAAAACCCAAATTTCCGTTTAAAATGTTAATAAAGCTTACTATTTTTTTTTATATATACCATCCCCACTGACAAACTCCGTCATCTAAAATTAAAATACGTTTCATTTTCTAAATTTCACTGCAGCGTGATAATGATGTCGAATTAGTAAATAAATAATGGCAGCCCAAAACATCAGTCGGTTAACTGCTGTAAAGCACGTGTATTGCTACGGCATGGAAGCCTATATAATTTATTCATTCACCAGGGACCTCAATAGCAACCGGATTAAGAGCCGAATGAAAACGGTGCGCAAACGACACAAAAGTCTTTAAGCTTAGCCTTATTTAACCCACGACATTGGTTACAAAAATATGTTAAACGATGGGGACCTTTTTGCCAGTAAACAGATGATGCGAAAATAGAATAAGTTTTACCATTTTTGGCAGCAGTACAACTGTTAAGATGTGTGAATACCAGACAGACAGCTTTCACAAGGCATCAAGTTTGCAATGACCACACATGCTTGTGGCAAAGACCTGCAAATAATATGCTTTGATAATGTATGCATTCGCCTTGAAACTGATTGGCCCACATCAGAGACAGAGTTGCTTGTGGCCCTAGTTGTTGTAACTTGCTTACCCCTCCCCGCTGGACGGCTGTTAAAGTGAGCTACACAGCTCAACGATTCCTTACAGATTAAATAAAGACTGACTGACTCACGAGTGTTAAACAAAATGTTTTATCCATAGTTCATCCCGTTTTAAATGGATAAAATATGGACTGCCTTCATGTTACATTTACGACAGTTTCATCATCAACGGTAGATGTTTTCCCCGTATTTACAAAGTTAAGTACATTATGTGTTGTAATCAACACCTGGCTGGAAATGTGGAAATACGGCAAGACAGAGGTTAACGGTTCCTTCCAGCTTAAGTACAAACTGACTGAAACTTTCTCAGAGCAGTGATCAGCACACTTGCCACGGTGCAGGTGCAATCCTGCAGAACGGTGGTTCCCAAACTTTCTCTGGATTTTTTTTTTTTTACACGGCACCCAAAGTCAGAAAAAATATCTGGCACTGTGAGTTAGCTGCGGTGTCCCAGAGCGCCGAGGCACACACTTTGCGAACCGCTGCTGCAGAGCATAGTGCGCTACTATATGTCATGCAGGGGCCGTGGGTGATGACACAGCGGGGACTACTTCAGGGATAAAATGTTACGAAGGTCTCTCACCCAACACTGCGACTCAGGGGTGGAGCAGCGATTTTAAAAGTGTGGGGGGTTTCTAGGGCTGGGTGGGACATGAGTACCGCAACCTCCCTCCTTCACCCCCCCGCACGTGCCGTACTTCAACTGTTTACTCTTCCCGCCCTGCTGGCCTAGTGGGTTGGTCAAATGGCTGTGATAGGCTGGATGGCCGTTTAATCAATCTAACTTCGACCAAATAGCTTGTCACGTGTTGGGAACTCAGTTTCGTTTCATCAGACTACCCATAGATGAAGAGACTTACCTGAGGAAAAAGTGGGGGGGATGGAATCATGTTTCTGTAAAAGTGCGGGTGTCGCAACACCCGTAACACCCACGGCTGCAACGCGGCTGCGACGCGCCTGCTGCGACGAGAGCAACCCAGCTGGTAAAGAACACACGACGGAGGGAGTTCACTTGGCCTCCCTGTCGCTCTTCAGCTGACAGCGGAGAAATGAAGAGAACCAGACACCGGATACTGCTCACTCGTGCCCTATAAATAGCAGTTCACCAAATGTCAATCGTGCGACCCATCAGAGGTGACACGGGAGTGACTGCGCGCAGACACCATCAGCTTGCATTACTTGAGAAGCTGTTTAATCACAAGTGGCTGCCTGGATTCAAACCCAGGAGCTCATAAGCCCCCCACTGACAAATCAACGTGAGCCGACTAAGCCACCGGGCGCCTGACTGATGCCAGGTTTTCAAGGGCGGTGGAAAACTATGGCGAGATCCTGACAATCGAGTTTGAACGACGAAGTGTGTCACTTATATAATTAATTCATTGTGAGAAACCGCTTAATCCTGTACACGGTCACGGTGAGCCGGTGCCTATCCCGGCAGACACAGGGCGCAAGGCAGGCCTATACCCATCATGGGACGCTAGTCCATCACTGGGCACCAGGGGCAATTTAGTCAGCGGGGCAATTAACCTGCGCAGCAGCATGTCTCTGGACTGTGGGAGAAAACCGGAGTGCCCGGTGAAAACCCACGCGGACACGGGGGAGAAACATGCAAACGCCACACAGAAAGACCCCCGAGCTGGGATACGAACCCGGGACCTTCTTGCTGTGAGGCGGCAGCACTACTCACCGCTACGACACCGTGTCTTTGAAGAATTCGAACCCGGGTCCCTCAGTGCAAACATACATACATAAACCACTTGGTGCATTGTATATTTAAATTGAAGAACACATATCCTCTTGGCACAGAAATACGAGGATGGACTCACAAATGTTGCCTCAGAGAGATCCGTGCCTTTCATACAGTTTTAAAATCGACAACGGATAATTCTGTCGGTGAAAGTGGACGCTGTCCATCACATCTGCTGCAGGGACCCGTAGCCACCCTGCAATCACAATTACAAGTCAAACAAATATATCCTCACGGGCGAGAAAATTAAAATAAAATTGGATTCCTAATTCCACGTTGCTGATACCCAGCCCATCACGCTCAATCAGAATAAACAAAGCTGAACTTTAATTAATCCGCACCGAACACGCGACGCGTTGACCAAATATGGTCGCAGAGAATGAGTATTTGCTTTATTGAACAAACAACTTCGGGGAGCGTTCTCGAAACCCGGACAGATGTCGTATCTGCTGTGATATCGGGTGTCTGTTTCTCAAAGTAAAGTTACGGCTAAGTGCAAAGGATTAGTCAATCAACTGCCAGCACAGATGTTTCTTCAGAGGAGTCCCGGGTTTCAGAAGCACAGACAACTAAGAGTGTGACTGCGGTCGAAAATAACCAAGAGCGTTCGGTGGAGAAATAGGTCAGTAGCTTCCAGCATGGGAGGCGAAACGAGGCGAAGGAGAGAGGGAGATCGCTCGACACGGCTATGCCGAAAGAACAGCTCTGAGAATGTCACAATCAGCTGTAACGTCTTCTGTACTGTGGCAAAGTCGTCAGTCTCGGGAACAAAACAAAGTCACCGAGACGCAGACTGTGAAAAGGGGAAGAGAAATTAGCCATTTTATTTTCGGCACTGTCTAATGTTCACCTTAAGTGCCTCTCTAGACCATCGGCATGTCCAACGATGAACCAAAATAATGAAGCTAATTCATTTACGCATGAGACCCCCCTGGGAATAATACGGTTACAGTGCTTCTGTTTCGCAAGCCACCGCTCCGTGGAGGTGAGATTGTCTCTGCCACGCCTGCTACGCAGGAGTTGCGTGGGTTCAACCCCCGACCTATGACCAATGCCTGACTATTTGGAGTTGGCATGCGTGGGTTTTCGCCGGGCACTCCGATTTCCTCTCACAGTTCAAAGACAGTTCTCTCTCTAGCTCCGTGGTCACGTTGATTTTCACAGCTCGATGTGTGGGAATTGCTTGCCAAAGCTGTTCTTTCGGGATAGCCGTGTCGAGTGCTCCCCATCTCTCTCCTTCGCGACGTTTCACCTCCCACGTCAGAGGCTTCCTCAGGCGTTCTGAGAGCGCTGGACACAGCTATATCGAAATAAATTCTCACGAGTTATAAATCCATCCATCCTGTACAGGGTCGCGGTGAGCCGGAGCCTATCCCGGCAGACACGGGGCGCAAGGCAGGGCTATATCCAGGATGGGACGCCAGTCCATCACAACGCACCGGGGGGCAATTTAGTCCGCAGGCCAATTAACTTATTCAGCAGCGTGTCTTTGGAATATAAATGTCTAGTCTACAAAAACGAGCACACATGCGTACATGCGCCTCGTCGAATGACAACCATTCTTTTCAACCGGGCTTTTGATAGAAGAGGAAAAAAAATCACCGCAACTTTAGCTCCTTTGCAGGACACACATTT
This sequence comes from Geotria australis, assembly GCA_036362915.1. Lineage (NCBI taxonomy): Eukaryota > Metazoa > Chordata > Hyperoartia > Petromyzontiformes > Geotriidae > Geotria > Geotria australis. The sequence goes on along the minus strand of JAZEWU010000048.1, from coordinate 2,064,969 downwards.
TCACTATAGTTCGCGTCCTTCGGCGTTGAAGCAGCCCATTGTGGAGTGTTTCTTTTCGAGAAACTCCGCTCTTTATTTGTGAAGCCAGCTGAGCCAGTTACAGTGCGTCGTCCTGCCTCGTTCATAACGGGCGGCAAGGACGCCAAAGTCACCAGCATGGCTCGTTGCGTTTTCATGGTAACCTCAGCGATTTTTTCCACCGGACCCGTGGCATTGCTACCGCGGTTTCTCACGCACGCTCTACCCGCGGCCACATTTCGGGCGACTCCTTCACACGCCGACCTTCTGACCTGTCCCCCCCTCTGGGATGGCACTGCACTGTATCATTCAGGGATGCGCAGCGTGAGCAGACAAGCCCCAAGCATTGGACACCGAGCCCTGTGCCAATTTAATACAAATATATACAAACGCTGCGTGCGTGGTTTACGCGTGTGGCTGCAGTGGTGCTGGATCCTATCAGATTATTAACACTTCGAGGCCGAGTTGAAAGACAACGATGTCCAGAGGCTGACCATCGTGCTGCTTCGAAGAATCGCAAAGAAGAAGAAGTTCAAATAAATATCCGGTTTATGCAATTTAATTCATAACACATTGCTTCCGATTCGTTTTGTTGCCTCGACTATTCTCGTACGCCCATTTGACTGCTCCTGTTGTGTTTGTTAATTTAAGCATGCATCCAATTGTTCAAGATGTGTGATGTTTTTCTCCGCTAATCAATATTAGATGAGAATCCTTCGCCGGTGGCTGATTCAGCAAAAAAGGGCCTTTCTTAATAAAATGTTCAAAACTCCGGAACACAGCGTAAACAAGGGACGTAATAGCTTAGGGGGAGCTATCCGCGTAAGCAATATATCAAATGGGCAGACTGTTTTATATGTATATTACAGATTGAACAGCCATATCATTCAATTTGTGCGAGGCTTTACAAGTACCATAAATTACCGAGATATTTTGCCACAGGATATACTGTAATGCAACCCTATCACCGCATTACCTGTGATGGCCCAATTTCGTCAGACCTCGGAAGCTAAAAAAAAAAAACACTCATTAATTATTTGGCCGATAACATCATAATATATAGGAAGCAGTGTGTGGCAACATGGCGCCGGCAAAACCGCCTGGCTGCCTCCTCCGCCTCTCTGCGCTTTCCTCGCTACGCCTCTGAGTCGTTCTCTCGTCGAATGAGTAGCTTCGACAGTGAATGAATATGTGCGCGTTATAAATGTGGTAACATCTGCGCCTCACAGACAGAACGTCTTTCCAGAGGACGTTCGAGCCCCACCTCGGGCGCCTTTCTGTGTGGAGTTTGTGTGTTCTCTCCCTGTTCTGCATGGGTTTCATCCGGTTTTCACCCATAACTGAAAAAGACGCGTTCATTGACCGATAACATAATAATAATATATAGGGTGAAGTGTCTGGCAAATGTTGGCGTTGACTACCCATGCAGACGCCTTCTTGCCCCACCTCTCCACGGCTTTCTCGTGCGTCTGAGTCAGCTCTACCCATCGACATTGAACGAATACTGTGCGCGTCGCAAATAGTACGTTTTATTTTAACGCTGAATACTGTTTGGCGTGAGAAGACCCTCATCCAGCGGTGGATTGCAAACAGGGCTGTAAAATATTCAGTTGTGCACGTGCGTACACAAATGCAACATACCGGTTCTTTACGTAACTGTAATGTAAAGATAACGAGCCGATCGAAAGAGCACGCCTCAGTCAGGATTTAGAAAAACCTTTTCCATAGACAAGAAAAAAGTACGAAATCTTTGAGACGTGCACAAATTAGCAAGCACGGTCTGCTTCACACACACACGGGCCACGATTCAAAACAACGAAAGCGCAACAGGCATAGCGTGGCGTTATGTGTGCGTCGAGTTATGAATAGTACAAGCATCGACAAATCAAACTGCAATTGCAGCTGTAATTTGCTCTGCCATTTCCCTGGACTCCCAACCCCCAAGAAAATAAAGATGCCAAGTAAACAAGCCACAATTAGAGATCTTTATTTTGGGCCTTACCTAGAACCAATGAAATGCCATTAGGGAGACGTAACTAAGTCAACAAAACGTCTGTGGGTTTTGCAATGATCGAAGTGCCCGTCAAACTTTAGGCATCGGAAGGGGAAATTTGGACGTGACAAAAATAGAGTGGACCTGTAAATGAGGTCTGGCGGCACCGTGGCGCAGTGAGTGGCACTTACGCCTCACAGCAAGAACCTCCCCAGTTTGAATCCCGGCTCGGGTACCTTTCTGTGTGGAGTTCGCATGTTCTCCCCGTGTCCGTGTGGGTTTTCGCCAGGCACTCCAGTTTCCTCCCACAGTCCAAAGACATGCTACTGTATGGGTTAATTAGCCTGCTGACTAAATTGCCCCCGGTGCCCTGTGATGGCCTGGCGTCCCATCCTGGGTATAGTCCTGCCTTGTGCCCTGTGTCTGCCGGGATAGGCTCTAGCTCACCGCGACCCCGTACATAATTAAGCAGTTTCTGACAATGGATGGATGTAACTGAGGCCGAAACTTGGCCAACCGATGTCCAGTCGCCATGAACCAGAATTAAAATGGTATTTGTCTTGAAACGAAATTTCCAGGCACTCACTGGAAATATTTTCCTATCTACCAATACTGCTGATTGCTATTCACTGCTACAAACCTGAACCAGCACCAAAGTGGCTTAATACTGTAGAGTGTAGAGGGTCGCGGTGAAGCCGGAGCCTATCCCGGCAGAAACAGGGCACAAAGCTGGGCTATACCCATGATGGGAGGCCAGTCCATCGCAGGGCACCGGGAGCAGTTGAGTCAGCAGGCCGATATCAAAACAGAGTTCAGTTGACCGTGTTGCGCTAAAAAAAAATACTCATTAATTGATTGACCGATAACATCGTAATATATAGGAAGCAGGATGTGGCAATATGGCGCCGGCAAACCGTCTGGCTGCCTCTTCCGCCTCTCTGTGCTTTCCTCGCGCCTCTGAGTCGTTCTCTTGTCGAATGAGTACCTTCGACAGTCAATGAATATGTGCGCGTTATAAATGTAAAATTAAATTATTATTAAATCCCAAATGAACGGCTACGGAAAGCAATTATCCTACATCGAGCAGTGAAAACCCACATCGGTACATATGTAGCAATTTCCATACACAGTACACTGCCATCGCCAAACAATAACACAAGTGCCTGTTGCCAGGAGCCCTTTGATCAGTGGATACTTTCATTGTGTCTAGCATTAATGATGGTTTGCACAGATGGTCAGAAATGCTGATTAATTACACACACAGAGAGACGTTTTTCTGTGCTTACCAATACATGTGGCGGTTATGAAGCTTGTTTAAGCTGAGTGATGTTTTTTCTTGTGACCATAGTGGAATCAGCTTTTTATCTTTGGATTGTGAAGTTTTGAGTGCTTGTTACATATTCAGACCATATTCTGTTGGGACTGCTGAGCTTCTTAAAAAAAGATTCATCTTCCAGTTGTAACTATTCAAAACAAAAACTCATTAGTTACTTGGCTGAAAACATCATAATATATCGAACGCAGTGTCTGGCGGGTTGGCACCGGGTAATCATGTGCCTTGACTCCCCCCCTCTGCACCTCTGAATCGTTCTCTCTTCGCATGAATACGTTGGAAACTGAATGAAATATGTGCGCATTATAATTTTTTTAAATGCACGGGGTGACGTTTTTACAAGATGCGCGAGTGAAAATAATGCGATACAATATACATGGGACGGACTCGAAAACAAAACACGCGATTCCATCACAGCACGCATATGATTCACAGCCGTGGGCGCATGCATACATGCATACATAGGGCTGTCGATTACGACCATATCCACAACGATGCTTGCTCTTCAGAGCTGTTCTTTCGGGACAGCCGTGTCACCGAGCGATCTCCCTCTCTCTCCCTCGCGACGTTTCGCCTAACCACGGTGGAAGCATCATCTGGCGTGGCGGGCGAGACAGGGAGACAATCGCTCAGTGACACGGCTATCCCCGAAAGAACGGCTCCGAAGAGCCACCATCCTGAATCGAGCCGTGAAAAAAACCTACATCAGTACGAGATCAACAACATCAACGTAAGGCGGCCGGACACAAGCGGAACCAGCGCCAACCCGGTACCACTCGCGCGCAGCCACTGCAACGCGAAGCACGATGGTCAGCTTCTGGACATCGTTGTCTTTCAGCTCCTCGGCCTCGAAGTGTTTGGTAGAATTCGCAGCAATGCGTGTGTCGGCGTTACCGCCCGGATCGTGAGCTGCCGTCCTTTCACAACGAGAGGGGGGGTTCAAACAGGCAGCAGAGCCAGGTCGGAGACAGGGGAGGTCACAGACTTTCCTGTGAGTTAAGGAGCCGTAAGTTGAAAAGGGCTTCACCCCGGCTTGATGTGGTTGGAGCTCTAAAGTGGCCTTCAAAGTTAGAGGACAGAGGATCTGTTGGCTCACCGTGAGGGGCAGGGTGAGTGTCCCCACGCGCGGATGCTCATATTGAGGTCTTTCCACCCGCGTATGAATCATTCACGATCATCTTCATAGGTCTCACAGCGCACGGGCGACAGGGTGGGCGCAGCGCTAACATCCATCCATCCATTTTCTGAAACCGCTAAATCCCGTACGGGGTCGCGGTGAGCCGGAGCCTATCCCGGAAGACACAGGGCGCAAGGCAGGGGGATACCGAGGATTGGACGCCAGTCCATCGCAGGGCACCTGGTGCAATTTCACTTATGAATCCTGTACAAAGCTTGCAAGCTCACTGGGTATTTTCTGCTGTAGTAATAAACATATATATATAGACAGCAGTGTTTGGAGGGTTGGCGCCGGCTGACCGCTTGGCTGACTCCCCCACCCCTCTCTGCGGTTTCCTCGCTACGCCTCCGTGTCTCATCCATAACCGTGTTACTCTTTTATTTATTAGAAATTGTATAATTATGATTATTATTATTTTTTTCCCAGCATTTGTTATCTCGCTGACATCCCGCATCCAGATCTGACACGCTCGCTCGATATTTTACCCTGTAATAATAAACATCTAACGTCTGCTAAAAAAATTAACAATTAGGTACGTCTTGGAAAACAAGTCGCGGTGTCAATGAGCCTTCCGCTGTAAGTGAGGAAGTGCAAAAAACTGAAACTAAAATCACGAACTGTACCAAGACTAATTAACTTCACGTGCGGGTTTTGTGTGTCGCTGAGTCAACACGTTTTGTTCCTTCAGTTGATGCCCTAGTAAATGCTACGAACGCGCCTTATTAAAACAACGTGGAGCTGACATTAAAGCGTGGATTACGTTGAAAATAAAAGAATGATTAATGCGTGATTTACACATGTTAATGAGATGTGACCTTAAGTAACCTCGCAGCGCCAGCTCGAACAGAAGGTGAACAGAGTTCGCATGTTAGCTGTGTGCCCTGCAAAGGGATTTGAACAGGGGTGTCCAATCCTGGGTATAGCCCTGCCTGGCGCCCTGTGTCTGCCGGGATAGGCTCCGGTTCACCGCGACCCTGTACAGGATTAAGCGGTTTCTGATAGTATATGGATGTATCTTCCTGTGGCGGCACGGTGGCATAGCAGGATAGCGCTTCCGCCTCACAACAAGAAGGACCCTGGTTCGAATCCTGGCTCTGGTGTCTTTCTGTGTGGAATTTGCATGGGCGTCAGAGCGGCACAGTGGTAACATCTGCGCCTCACAGAAAGAATGGTCTTGCCCAAGGTGGTTCGACTCTTGCCTTGGACGCCTTTCTGTATGGATTGCGTGTGTTCTCCCCCTGTTCAGCGCGGGTTTCCTCCGGGTTCTCCGGTTTCCTCCCAAAACTTATTAAAAAAAACCACTCATTAATTGGCCGCTAACATCATAATATATAGGAAGCAGTGTGTGGCAATATGTTGGCGCCGGCAAACCGCCTGGCTGCCTCCTCCGCCTCTCTGCGCTTTCCTCGCGCCTCTGAATCATTCTCTCGTCGAATGAACCCCTTCGACATTGAATTAATATGTGCGCGTTATAAATGTAAAATTACTAATTATTATTATATCAGCATTTAAATACAGCATGACCTTTGTTTTCACTCTCTGCATTTCATAAATCTCCAATTTGCTCAATTCACTCACTGAAATCTCTCTTATCAATAATACAATAGCTGAGCGTGTGTGGCTTACATCTGCAATCGGAATATATGGGAGCTGCAAGGTCTTTGATTAAGCCATGACTCAAGCCCAATTACTGATTATATTGTCTAAAAAATGTCAAAGTAGCTGAGATTGTACTTGTATAGGTTTTCACGGCTCGATGTGTGAGAATTGTTCTCCACAGCTGTTCTCCTGGGACAGCCGTGTCGAGCGTTCCTTCTCTCTGCTCTGCGATGTTCCACCTCCCACGTTGGAGGCATCATCAGGCGTTAACTTCCAACAGCGAGAGGCGAAACGTCGAGAGGAAGAGCGCTCGACACGACTATCCCGAAAGAGCCGCTTCGGCAAAGCAACCGTCACGAATCGAGCCGTGAAAACCTTACGTCGGTACATTTTTAACTTTTGTTAAAAAAAAAAATATGTGACCACAGCGCAAGCAAGTCACCAAGTGTAACGTGATCGTTTCTATCGGATTCAGCAATGGGCAGACTCTCACAAGGCACAGGGCAGGGGTATAACAAGGTGATCGATTAGTATTGGTTGGCCGTTGATGTACAGCTCGGGTGCTGCTTTTGCAACAGGCTTGCCGTGGCATCACTTTTCACCATGCCGAATGACGAGAATTTTCACAATATCAGTTTTCCCAAACTTTGTAATTCATTCATTCATTCATTTTCAGAAACCGCTTAATCCTATACAGGGTCGCGGTGAGCCGGAGCCTATCCCGGCAAGCAAGGGGCGCAAGGCAGCGGATCACCCAGGATGGGACGCCAGTCCAACTTTGTAATTGTGTTTCGTAATTCTACCGATTTGTTTTTGTGTGTCTCTCGGTGCGACCTAAAAGTTCTGCAGCTGTAAGTTCAACCCTACATAAGCCTGGCATGTGTGTGTAAGTCTTTGCCCACGGTCCTAGTGACACTGACATAAGTAAACTTCGAGCATTGGTTCTGATTCGGGCTTGCGATATTCCCTTGCTGGGGATTCGAGAGGTGCCACATTTTTGTTTTTTTTGCATTAAATCCATATTGTATTATACATTCATCCATTGTCAGAAACCGCTTAATCCTGTACAGGGTTGAGCGGTTAGCCGGAGCCTATCCCGGCAGACACAGGGTGCAAGGCAGGGCTAATACCCAGGATGTGGCGCGAGTCCATCACAGGAGTCCCGTGCAGAGCTTGCAAGCTCACTGGGTATTTTTCTGCTCTAATAATAA
>JAZEWU010000048.1:2038027-2057512 GCA_036362915.1 Geotria australis | reverse complement strand
ACAATTTCTCCTAGCGTTGTGTCAGCACCGCCCGGTTTTTTTTCCCCCCCTCGGTGGTGCGTGGTTACTCAGGTTAATCAACCGCTCAGGTGCAAAGACGAGGGCCCCCCCTTAAGCACCGATGTTAACAACCTCCGTGACAACAGCCTTGACAATTTGCGGCAGCTATAACAGGCCGAGGGGTCGGATAAAAAAAAAAGGCAATTTTTTTGACGTGTAATTCTTGGCCGGTGCTGCGAGAAAAGTGTCCTCGCCTCGGAAAAATTCAACAAGCGCAACAGGCGTCTCTGACACGATGCTTATCGCAAGTGTCCAACCTCTTTCCTGTGTTTCCCACCGAAGCGCTATTAATACAAAGTGCGCTTTGAGCTAAGTGGCTGACGCTTGACTCAGTTTTACTAACCTACTTTGATGAAGCCGTCCTGTGGGTTTTGAAAGTTGCAAGTTCAAAATCTCAGCTCCATGGGTGAGTGAGTATCCCGGTGTGTGCCTGATTTTAATGAAAATAGTATGGATGTACTGACGTAGTTCGTCTCATACAACCCGATGTATGAGAATTGCTTTTCCAGAGCCGTTGTGTCGGGATTGTCGTGTCGAGCGTTCCTTCGCTCCCCTTCGCGACGTTTCGCCTCCCCACGATGGAAGTTCTTGGGTTTGGACTTCACCGGTGGTTTTGTCCTTTGGAGGCACTCAACCCCGCCATAAGAACACATAATTTTCACCACAGATTCGTAGCTGTCAGCGGCAAGTCAGCAGCACGTTAACGCTCATTTGAGCAGGAAAAGCTCCCTCTCCTTCGCGTGTTTGTCGTGTCAATGCAGGAATCCCGTAAAGAGCTTGCAAGCTCACCGGGGTTTTTTTTCTGCCGTAATAATAACGCCTGAGGATGCTTCCAACGTGGAAGGCGAAACGTCGCGCGGGAGAGAGGCTATGCCGAAAGAACAGCTCTGAAGAGCAACCATCATAAATCGAGCCGTGAAAACCGACATCTGTACAAAATAAACATCTATCTATATTATTTGAGTTAAACGAATGCCGGTCATAGTGGTACTTTCAGAGCCATATCACTACTTTGGCCAAAACAGGTCAGGCTGCCACACGGAAAGGCACCCGAGCCGGGATGCCTTTCTGTGTGGACTTTGCACGGGATTCTAATAAATGAATTCAGCCATCCGTCAATAGGTGTCTCTAGTGAGCATCTCAAAACCGACCAATCACGGCTCAGCAGGTGAGGAGCTAGGCCCTTTAATAAAAAAAAATACTAATTTCAATATTGAAACGAAAAATGTGTTTGGCTCAAATAAAAATAAAAAATACTTTTCTAACCGTTGCTCTACATTCGGTTCCCATGGTGAAAGCGGAATGACAAATCATCCATTGTACGATACTCAAAAATATATGTCAAATAATCCGAGGAACAGAAAGTCACAGGTATTGACGACAGGTGAAGCTTGAGGTTGATTTGTCTCGGTTCCGGCCGACAAGAATGGGATCATTCCTCGATACATACCGGCAATGTAATTTAAACAAGGTTCCGTGTGTAGAATATATATATTTATTTTAGCATTTCCTTGTGAAAGTCCCCAGGCTGCCAGAGAAACTGGGTTACCGAGGTACGAATGTCAATTTGTCACAATCATTCATGGTTGCCAGCGTGGCCACTATTCGGCGTGCGACTGTACCCTAACGCAGCCGCGCGCACGGCTCAGCATTAGGGTCACACGCGGAGGCTTCCGAGTGAAATCAGGAAATCGTCGAAATGGAAATAGCCGCGAATTCAGGTAACGGGGGGCAGGAATGTAAAATGTGTTTTTAAATTGTGTTCGGGCGGAGGCCTACAAAGCGGTCAGTGTGTTTATTTCCACCGAGAAGCTAGATTTACACGTAATGCTGTGTGTAAATGGTTATGTTTTGTTTGGTTTAGTTTTTTTGTACAATTGCGTGTTTGTTGTGTCGCAGGAATCCTGTAAAGAGCTTGCAAGCTCACCGGGGTTTTTTTTTTCTGCCGTAATAATAACGCCTGACGATGCTTCCAACGTGGGAGGCGAAACGTCGCGAGGGAGAGAGGCTATGACGAAAGAACAGCTCTGAAGAGCAACTATCACGAATCGAGCCGTGACAACCCACATCTGTACAAAATAAACATCTATCTATCTAACGAATGCATTCCATAGTGATACATTCAGAGCTAAGTCACTACTGTGGCCAAAACAGGTCAGCTGCAAAAATAGATAAAAAATAACAAAATTGATTTAAAAAACAGATAGGCCTAAACAGGTCAGCTGCAAAAATAGATACATAAAATATATATATGTTAAAATAACAAATTAACCAATCAAAAAAACATTTACACACAGCATTGCACAGAATGTATCAAATAAACAAGAGGTGGGAGTGCCCACAACGAACCTCTTAACGTGCAACATGCCGATATACTAACCCTGGCATGCCCATTTATACTACTGAGTGAACAAAGGTGGGGGGCGAATTTCAACCTCTGCGGCAGGAGATCAAATAATAGCAGCGCGACCTCTGGATTTGCAAGGCGTGACCACTGCAGCACGGCGCATGTATAGTAACGGCGCGGTGCATTATTAAACCTCACCCACTGCGCAGTGAATAGTAAAAAACCCCGTGGTATAAATCACAAGAGTAAACAACATTTCCTTTTTGAAAAAAAAATAAAAAAATTCACCGGTGACCAACTAAAGCAAAACTGTACCGATGTAGGTTTTCACGCCTCGATTCATGATGGCTGCTCTTCACGGCTGCTCTTACGGGATAGCCGTGTCACTGAGCAATCTCGCTGTCTCCCTCGCGATGATGCTTCCAACGTGGGAGGCGAAACGTCGCGACGGAGCGAAAGAGCTCGCTCGGTGACACGGCTATCCCGAAAGAACAGCTCTGAAGTGCAACCGTCATATACCAAAAACCGCAAAGCCTTCCCGCAGAATTTAATTCCGCCTTCGCTCCGAGAAAACAGTCACGGCAGAGTGAGAGGAGAGAGAGAGAGAAAGAAACCCCATCGCATTAAGGAAATACCCGCTAACAGCAACAACAGAAAATAGCGCGGCGCGTTCCATATCAGTCACTGTTTTCGTCACCTCCGCTGTTTTACGAGACTCGCGTGGCCTTATTACGGGCGCTGCCACCTCCAGTTTGCCGAGGCTGCACCCTTACCCAAGGGTTCAGTTACCGGGACGTATTGGGCTGTACCAACGAAACAAAGGGTAGGTAGGTAGGTGGCTTGCATTCATAATTAAACGGCACACACCGCCGCCGATGCGACAATCTCCAACCTCGCGCGAGCGCTGCCCCTTTTTTGTTGTTGTTGCTGCTGCATCCATCCATCCATTTTCACAAACCGCTTAATCCTGTACAAGGTCGCGGTGAGCCGGAGCCTATCCCGGAAGACACAGGGCGCAAGGCAGGGGAACACCGAGGATGGGACGCCAGTCCATCGCAGGGCGCCTGGGGAGATTTAGTCAGTAGGCCATTTAACATGGCAGCATGTCGTTGGACGGTGGGAGGAAACCGGAGCGCCCGGCGCAAACCCACGCGCGGACACGGGGAGAACATGCAAACTCCACACAGAAAGGCCCCCCAAGCCGGGATACGAGGCGGCAGCGCTGTCCACTACGCCACCGTGCAGAACGATTTCCCCCTGTCGTTGTTGACGTGCCGTTCTCTCCACAGCCTTGTGCAGCGCTTTGTGACCCTCGGGTGAAAGGCGCTCTATAAAATGCTATTATTATTATCATTAACCCGGGCCCCGAGTGTTTGCTGACGCGCACGAAAATAAAATACGACGGGCAAAGATAATGCGCTTTCATAACAGCCACAACCGGGTACCCCGGTTTCCTCCCACCGACCAAAGACATGCTGCCAGGTTAATCGGCCTACTGATCAAAATTCCCCCCCGGTACCCGGTGATGGACTGGCGTCTCATCCTGTGCATATCCCTGCCTTGCGCCCTGTGTCTGCCGGGATAGGCTCCGGCGGCTCACCGCGACCCTGTACAGGATTAAGCGGTTTCTGACAATGGACGGGTGGAAATATCGCGTTTGAGCCGCTCTGTTGGTTCGGAGGAACTCCGCGCAGATGTTTAATGCAAATCGCCGCACAAGTCGCCTTTCTCTTCACCAATGTCATCCCTTTGACGTGAATCTTTCTCGGTTCTAAATATAGACGCGTTTAATTGTCAAAGGTTAGGATTAGAAAATCGCTTGTGTTGAAGCCTTACAGTGAATCGCGGTGGTACGGCACGACACCATTGGTCACGCCGAGGCACAAATTAGGATGCAGGAAGGTCGCCGGGAGTGAGAACGGTGGCAACGGTGTTGGCGATTTTAAAACATACACGTATTCCTCATACGTTCACTAAACAGTTTATAAGGCCAGGCAATCCACTGCTGGATGAACACAACGTTGGGCACGGGAGGGTTTACGACCAAACATGACCAGCCTGTTCCGTGCGGGTTGCTCAAGTGTATTTGCCGAAGTCTAGAAGGTGCCCGGAGCTGTGCGGATACCACTCATTTATCCGGCCGCTAGCAGTGGCCGGGAATGAAACTCAGGTCCGCAGGTTAGTAGCGCGGCGCGCTGGCCACTGCACAGACCCGTATTAAATCCGGATTTCGTGAATTTGTCCGGAATACCACCGGGTGCCACTGTCAGTGTACCAGAACACGGCTTCATAACTGACAGCTGCGAGAGTCATTGTTTTATCATATTTGAGCCGTAACCTTGACAGGCCTTTCTACACGGAATGGAAAATGCCAGTAAGCCGGGGGTATCCGACCGTCACAGCGTCGAAACCCCCGCTGATTGAAGCGAACAAATGAATAACTTCAGTGAACTCAACTCCCTACCCGGCTCTTAGTGTTACAGGCACGATTTCACACGCCGCCAATGTCTTCGCAACAAGGTCATGCAATCATCTGAAATGTGGAGCTCGGAAAACCCAACCATCCCCCCCCCACACACACAACCGAACGAAGAGAGAGAAAAAAAAACCCCAAACAAGGAGTTTCATTCCGAGTCGGAGACGGCTTTCATTAAAAAGCGGGAATGACAATAATAACAGTAATAAAACATTGGCCTCGTAGTCGAAATAACGACGAGAACGACGACAACGATTCATTGTGTGAAGTGCAGCACGCTAAGCGAAATCTTTGCATTACAAAGGGGGGCATCAGCACAGTTCCTCCCCGGAGGATTAAAAATGCCAAACGCCGAATAGCGATTCCGGTGACATTTGGAGAGGGAAAAAAAAGGAAATCCCACCCCTCGCAACCTCCGCGTTGACTGCCTTTTTCTGCCCATTACCAATCTCGCGCAGACACACACACACCACACACAGAACGCACGAAGGACCGGTACGGTAATTGGTGCGGGCTCTAAGGGATGCTCACTATCAGCTTTCACTATATTTTCATGCACGGCTAATGGCGCTCCCACCCCCCCCCGTCAAGTTCGAACGTTGCCGCCGCGCGTTATATTTTTAACTTGCCAACGCGTGCCACCTCGCCAACGTGAGCCACTTTCGGTGTTGGCGGGTAGAGGTGGTTGGTCGTCGTGTTTATAAAGCGTGAGTCGTAACAATCGCGCGTTTGTCGAAAATAGGGGCGTTATAATTTTCTAGACTGGTTTTTAGCGCGTGCGTTTTTTGTTGCTGTGTCACGGCGGTTAAGGAATTACGTGGATCATAGAGCAGGGAGGGGGTGTTCTCAACATTGTGTTTGCATCTCAAGGCTGCTTACTAACTCCTTGCTGGATAACTGTTAAAAAGATCTGCGTAGCTCAATAAAAAAAACTGACTGACATCACTCGATATAAATTTAAATCGAAGGCTCAACATACCGGTTTGCTGAAGTAGTAACGAATTGAAACGTTTGCTAATTGGCTGTGTCGGGTGGAGGCGGGTTTGCGACACAGATATATTTTCGTGACCTAACTCATAAAAAGAGCTAGACTATGCATCACTCGATCTAGTTTGGTTGGTGCTTCTGGCCGCCATTCATGATGAAAGCACGAACATTTGTTTTGAACTCAACATTTTTGGGGTTTTTTTTTTTACATGAAAGACCTTCAGAATGAATCTAAAAATGCTAAAAAAAGATTCATGAAATATACATTTCAACAAGCAAACCGCATAATTAACGCATGTTGGGTTGCATTTTTATTGATCAAGCTTTAGAGGCGAGTCCCGCTTAAACTAATATTTTCATTTTCGGTACTTTGTGTTCACGTGCACCTAACGGTCGTATCTGCTTACGACTCTTTGAAGCACTCACAGAAGAGCAATCCTTTTCATCTGGACTCAGCCTATGACTGATAATTATCAGACTCGCCAAACGAAAAGGTTTTTTTGGCGGTGTTCCTTTTCAAAGCAGGAAATCGTTCATTCATTCGTTGTCAGAAACCGCTTAATCCTGTACAAGGTTGCAGCGAGCCAGAGCCTATCCCGGCAGACACAGGGCGCAAGGTAGGGCCATTCCTACCATGGGAAGCGAGTCCATCACAGGGTACCGGGGGCAATTTAGTCAGCAGGCCAATTAACCTGTGCGGCCGCATGTCTTTGTACTGTGGGAGGAAACCGGAGTGGCTGACCAAAACCCACGCGGACACGGGGAGAGCATGAAAACTCCACGTAGAAAGGCATCCGAGCCGGGATTTAAACCCAGGCCCTTCGTACTTTGAGGCGGCAGCGCTACTCACTGCACTGCCGTGCCGATGAGTGTGGACAAAATAGCGTCGGTTCTTTAAACAGGACTGTGTGCTCTGTATCTGCATTTCATCTGAGGCAGAATCTGACAAGCAGCTGACGGAGTGGACTGTACGTGTACAGCCCTCTGTCAATCCACTGCTGGATAACAGCCTCCCGTACGCAAGCCTGGTTGTCGGAGTTATTTGGTCATATTTCAGTACGCTGGTCAGTGCTGTTTGCTAAAGGTTCTGCAATCTAGCACTCCTGCTAGGGTCTCCCTTGGTGATCAGGTATAGAGTCTAGCACTACTGCTAGGGTCTCCCTCGGTGAACAGGTCAGGAGTCTATCACACCTGTTCACCTAACCCTTGGTGAACAGGTGTGGAGGGAGTTCTAGACAAATAACGATCCAAAGACCCTCCGACTAAAGGAGTTTGGCGTCAGGAAGCACATTCGGCCGTAACACCCCCACCATTGGAGGGGGGGGGGGCAACCCGGGTCAACCCTGACAGGTGCCGTTTAAACCGGCAACCAGGCGCGTCACAGCCGCGGGATTTGCAGGAAAAAGTGTGGGGGGGATGGAATAATGTTTCTGTAAAAGTGCGGGTGTCGCAACACCCGCGGCTGCGACGCGCCTGCCGGCAACAACATAAACATCGGACATCACGAGGGACACTGCGCGCGTAGGCACAACACGCAAACCCCGCCGGACAAAAGCTACGCAGCGCAACCGCGACGCTTACCTGACACAAGCAGCATGCCACCTTCTGTCATGCAACCCGGGTGATTTGTACGTTGGAGCAGGGCTCCCTAACGGAATCTAAACCTTCCGAACCGAGCGCGAGTGGGGTAAAACGCGATGCCACTCTTCCGGAATGTCATAACCGTTCTCTTAAATGTGCCGAAGTCTCTTTCTGCTCTGTTTACCAAACTCGAAGATAAATGCCCCCCGTGGCCAGTCTGCGCCTTTTTACCGGTCTTGGAAGATTCTGAAAACAGCCACGGGGGCGTGGGGCGTGTAAATAAAGAGACAGGCCACAAATAGCTGGCAGCTCTAGATTTTAGTGGCCATTTATCTCATTGTCAGGCAAAGTTAAAGAGAATGCCCCTTTTTCCACCCAGCGAGAAATGTTGACGCTGGCCTCGTGAACTGTTGAATATCTACTTAGGCTGAATTGTATTCCGTATGGAAATGGGCTCAGCTTCATACAAAGCGTTAAAGTTTCTCAAGCTGCGTATTATGAATTCATCAACAGCGCGTGCGTCTGTGCTCGGTAGAAATCCCCTGCATGCCCCATAGGGCTTTCCGATGTTAAGTTTGAACAATAATCTCTCACATCCCCCCTCCTCCCCCCCTTTAAGCAACTCCCTTTGTCCCATGGTATTTACTGTCATCCGGTGTCAAGGGTAAAGTTTGAGAGACCGTGACAGCTATATCATTTGAATGGCCTTTCTGCCAGAATTACAAATGTCAAAAGGTTAACCTATTAGCAACCTGTCGTCTAGGAGAATGTGTTACTTAACAACGCGGGAATAACACGCTGCATACCAGATCCGATTGGTTACTTCAATTATTACACTAAAATGCTACACCTTAAACGCATAACGATAAACATTTAAATTAAGGCCCCAATTCATCTTGCTTTGCCAACCACCTATCATGCCAGATAAAAGTGCAGCCCTGCAATTGCTAGCTCACTCCGCTGCTGGAAGTACGGGGCATACGTTCGAGGTAGCTCTGTTGAATTCTCCCTGGAGGGTATTTGGCCTACTCTTCCACACCAACCGGGCAATGACCAGTCGATTGACGGTTGTGTAACCCATGTGTGCTGCTGGACAATCAGAGGAGGGAGGACTTGAGGGACCTCCATCGAATGCGAGGACTTCTGGATTGAGATTCCATGGTGTGACCACGACACCAAGATAGATAGATGTTTATTATTACGGCAGAAAAATACCCGGTGAGCTTGCAAGCCCTGGAAGCGGGATTCCTGCGACACAACACACGTACGTAGGAACTAACCAACGCAAACAAAAGTCAAAAGTACTGATAATTAACTCGTCGTGCATATCCGCTCAGTGTCGAAGACAGAGAGAACGATCTCTGAGGCGCGAGGAACCCGCGGAGAACTGGAGAACCCGCAGGAAACCCACGCAGAACACGGGGAGAGAACGCGCAAACTCCACACAGAAAGCCGCCCGAAACGGGACTCGAACCGCCTCGGGCAGGACCCTTATTTCTGTGAGGCGCGAATGTTACCACTATAGACGCACCATTGCAGACCTAATTTATTATACGGCACGAGTAAAACTGTCCGGTGTTTGTGTGACGATTAAAAAAATAAATATCTGCCGCTGGTGTAGCTCACTTTTCAAAATAAAACCCACGCAGGGCCCATGAAGGGCCGTGCCTGAAGCCAGCTTGATAAGCGCTACAGACCAGCGGAAAATTGTTTTAGCGTCATATATTTGGCATAACGTGGGGGAACCATTTCAAGGCTGTCAACACACACGTCCGGGTGCTCACCGGAGGAGCAGAGTGAAAACCATCAACTTAATTTCAAACGTATTCATTTTTTAACACTAGATGTCAGCACCAAAGAACGGAAAATGACACAAAAT
Source organism: Geotria australis (assembly GCA_036362915.1). Taxonomy (NCBI): domain Eukaryota; kingdom Metazoa; phylum Chordata; class Hyperoartia; order Petromyzontiformes; family Geotriidae; genus Geotria; species Geotria australis. The sequence continues at coordinate 2,048,182 of JAZEWU010000048.1, read as the reverse complement.
AGAGCATGTTTGATTGTATGCCGTGTGAAAAACCGGAGCTCATTTGAAAATCACTTGCCATCGTTTGTGCGAGCGAGTGTTTTTTTCTCCCTCCTAACAAGTAGTTTGGACATTTCTTCGAGTAATGAATATAGGCAGCTCATTTGGGTAATGAGTGCGTTCTCCGTATGAAATGCTTATCTTGCTATTTTGCGTTGAGTTAAAAATTCAAGGAGGGGTGGGAAAAAAAGGTTAATTGACAAAGTTACACGCCGAAAAAAAAAATCGTCATTTTTTTTTCTCCTTCCTCTGGCAGTCGGCGACGTGACAATAATGTCACGCGAGCAAAATGCTAAACGGGTCTCTGTAACTACACACGGTTAGAAAACCCGTTTTCTTTAGGAATAAATACCTCTGCGACAATTACACACAAAACAGGACGAATAAACAACTGTACTAATTTAGAGTTTCACGGCTCGATTCATGATGGATGCTCTACAGAGCTGTTCTTTCGGGATAGCCGTGTCACTGAGCGATCTCCCTCTCTCCAGCGCGACGTTTCGCCTGATGATGCTTCCAACGTGGGGGGCGAAACGTTGCGAGGGAGAGCGCTCGACACGGCTATCCCGAAAGAGCAGCTCTGAAAAAAAAACCATTGCAAAATAAAATTTAAAACGTGCACATATTCATTCAATTTTGAAGGTATTCTTTCGAAGAGAGAACGACTCAGAGGCACGAGGAAACTGCAGCGAGGTGGGGAGGAGGGAAGGCAGCCACGCTGTTAGCCGGCGCCAATATTTGTCAGCCATTACACAGCACAAGGAGGCATTCATCCAGCAGTGGATTGATAATACATCACATAATTTGGAAGATAAAATAATTTGATTTCCTATTGTCTGAGCGCGCTCTTATGCGCCAAACGCGTATTTCACGGCTTTGCATCACACGGGAGAATGTGAATGCACAGGGTTTGGATCAAGGGGCAACCGATGTCAGTCCGTTTGTATTTAAGCTGGCAGAAAACGTTGTGCTTTCGACGGGTGAATGGTGATGGGCGAATGGCTATGGATGATGATAGGTGTGAACATGTATGACAACACATACTATCTTATAAAACTGTCCGCAACTAAACTGTTGAGAAAGTATTTTGCCGGCATTCGTTGTTTGCACGAACTTGCGAATCCGCTCAAATTACATCCTACGGTAGTAATTTAAAAATAAAGTATCATTCCGAGCGGCATCACGGTTTGACGCGTGTACATTTTCAGGTTTTTTTTTTCTCACCCCTGGCATCGCGCGCGCGATTTGGGCGCGACACACAACTCCATCGTTAATAAGCGCGCTTGTAAAATCCGCGTCGAGTTTGAGACGTTAACGAGCGCAACTTTAAACGACGCGACTCCCTGAGCACTGAACGTCTCCCCCCGCTTCTCGCGAGCATTTCGATTGTACCCGGGAGATATTTCCCACGCAGCGTAATGCCGAGCGTGTGCCACCCGGGGGGGTTAAAGTTTTAAAATTCAATCCGCAGTCGACCAAGTTTCGTAACGCAGCCGAGAGTAAGACGCCGGTTTGCCCGCCACGGAAAAAGTTGGCGACCAGCCTTTACTGAGGTGGTCGGAGTTTTCTCGGTCGAGAGGCTGCCGCCGCACACACTGACACTCGCACAAAATACGACGGGGGGGGACACACCGACGTGACAACCACACCGAAAACACACACGCAACACGCCCGACTCCGCGACAGCTAGCCGTGCTCAACGCTGCCGCTCATTATACGTGGCGGTTGTTATTCGGTTGTTGTCCTCGCCGCGGTGTACGCGCTGAATATATTTACACGAGCGTGTCGCGTCTCTCCTTGGCGACGTTTCGCGTCGCACGCTGGAGGCATCATTAAGCGGAACGCCTGCGACACGGAAGTGCAGATTTGTCAGAAGTTTCTCGACTTCAGATCGAGAAACTTCTCGGCGTGAGTTAGTCCTTTTTATTTTATTTAAGCTGGAAGGAACCGTTTAGCTATGCAACTCTTTTTAATAGTTGTCCAGCGGTGAGGGGTAAGCAAGTTACTACATCTCGGGGCACCGGGGGGCAATTTCGACAGTTGACCTATGTGGCGTGACTTCGGACTGTGGGAGGAAACCGGAGTATCCGACAAAAACCCACGCAGACACGGGGAGAACATGCAAACTCCACATAAAAAGGCACCGGAGCCAGGAATCCAACCCTGGTCCTTCTGGCTGTGAAGCGTAAGCCTGCACCGAGTGCTAGGATCGTTTGAACTCTGCGAATCGGAACGCTCATAACGCATAAGCTGTCAATCACAGTGACGCATAAGCTGTCAGTCACAGTGACGTATTTAAATAATAAATTACAAAAAGCGACCACGTCATAAAATCCCCATGCCATCACTCACTCGGGAAAACGTTTCACAAAGCACTCGTTGAATAAATATTTTGTTAGAAATATTAATAGATGAAAAGAAAACTGGAAATTGAATATTCTTCTTTTCGATTCTTCTTCTTTGCGATTCTTCGAAGCGCGATGTTAAATTACAGTTTCCCATTTTCTTACACAGCCCCTTGCATTTTCATTGAACTCCGCAAGGTCTTTTGAGCTGCAGAGGTTGGGTAGTAGAGCACAGACAAGGCAGTGTTCCATAGTATGGTCTGCTTCTCCACATTCACAGGTGGTTGGGCCGGTCTTGTAGCCCCATCTGACCAAAGCAGCATCTTTTGATCGTCCCGTTCTAGTTCTCAGGCGGTTGAGTGTCTTCCACTGAATCCATGGTGCATCTGAGCCAGGAGGGAAGTCTTCAGCAGGGTACTTGAGGGTACTTGCTACACGGTACTTGCTATTATTGTAATTGAATAACAGCAAGTACCGTGTAAACATATTTTGCAAAACGGACGATAAGGATATAATAGCGCTTTGTGACCCTCTGGTGAAAGGCGCTTTATAAATTGATATCATGATATCATGATGATAATGGGATTGATACCCACGATGCATCAGAGGTATCGCAGAAACCCAAATATCTCTCACATATCTACCGCACAGGTCTACTTACTGGTATATGTGAAACCACCATTTGGACTTTGATCAACAAATACACACACATCCACACAGGAGGCCTCTAAGTTCGCGTTAGAAATCAACAAATTCCGGTGAAGAAATGCATCGCGGCTGGAATCCAATGCATCGCTGCGCGCCGGTCCAGCGCAATGCTTTTACATAAATACTTAACAAAGTCTCTTAGCGTTGGGTCATAAACCTCATTCGGAGCCGTTTACGCGCTCTGAAATGTGCACTACACGCGGCTGTTTATTTGCAAAAACTTCATTTATTCCACGTCTACGAAACAATGAAATAAAGGAGTCGTCAAGATTGAAATGCCGGCGGCGTTTGCGAATTGTGACCGCACACCCACGCCCGATACGCGACGTCGGAATATTGAAACGCCTCGCGTTGTCCCTTCTTGCGGACATGCATTTGTAGGAGTACGAGTAGCCAAGAGAAGTAACATCGAGTCTCTACTTCGTTATTTGCGGCCGTTTGTCAATCAGCTGCGGCGTTGCTCGGTGGTAACATCTGCGCCTCGCGGAAAGAACGGTGTTTGTGTGTTATTCTCTCCCCCGTGTTCTGCGTGGGTTTCCTCCGGGGTTTTCCGGTTTCTTCCCACAACTAAAAAAAACCCCACTCATTCATTAATTGGTCGATAACATCATAATATATACGTGACGCAGTGTTTGGGGGGAGGGGTTGGCGCCGGCTGACCGCGTGGCTGCCTCCCCCTCCTCTTACCTCTGCGGTTTCCTCACGCCTCTTAGTAAATTCTCTCTTGAAACAAACCACCTTCGACGTGGAGCAAACACTGTGCCACGCGTTACGAACGGTAACTAAAATTTCATCCTGGAAAAAAAAAACAAGCCGTTCGTGGTCGGTCTTAATATTCCAATCGCGCAATGCGGGATTCCCAAAACCTGCTCGCGGTTGCCCACGGAGATGATCACCGGTGCACCTTGTCGGGAGACAGAGGCCTGCCTGCCCGTTTCACTTCTCTGAACGGCCATCCAGCCAATTACAGCCATTTGACCAACCCACTAGGCCAGCAGAGCGGGAAGAGTAAACAGTTGAAGTACGGTACGTGCGGGGGGGGTGCGAAGGCGAGGGGTTGCTGTACTCATGTCCCACCCCTAGAAACCCCCCACACTTTAAAATCGCTGCTCCACCCCTGAACACGTGGATCAGGCGAGCGTACGTTTAGACAGACACCACGCCGACTGTTGAGAAAAGCACGTTCAGGCTGGAACGCTGGCCATCGATTTGAGACCGAAGGAGAGAACAAGAGCGAGACGGAGTGATTGAGTCGAGTTGTTTCCTCGTACCCGGAGCCGTGATCGCGATGCGGTAGCGAGCGGTTAAATTGACGGCGGGGAAACTCCGGCAGCCCGTGCAACTCACGGCCTCGCCGCGGCCCGCTTCTAATAACGTAGCGCGGGGGTTCCTGGGCCAGGCGTAATCATGAACCGCGTAATGATTACACGCCCTCGGGGTCACCGGCTTCTCTCGGTGCAGCGTGCTAATTAGAGCGGCTGAAAAAGCCGCAAGTCGCATTCCGCCTCGGATGCGCGTAACGGATTTTCAAACCCAGCCGCCGCTGGGACAGTTATCGGGGGAGGTCTCTCTCAGAGAGAAAGATGCCTCCCGTTTCGCAGAGACTATCAATCCGGGCAGACGGACGGTGCCCTCGCACGGCCGCGCTCCTGCGATTTTGAAAGTGTTGCCGAGGAGCGCGTCGGCTTTGCTGCACGTGTTTGTGCGGCGGTAGGGAAACTGCCCTCCGAGGCGACTTCACTTTTTCCGCGGCTGCTTTTTGCCCGGATCGCATCCCACGCAGCTGTCGCCCAAGACCGCTGGCGTTTCACGCGATAGGGCGCCTCTGCCCCTTATCTTGTAACCTCTCTAATCCTACCCCACTGACAACATTTAGGACTTCATTCAACGCCACCGTGTAGCTTTACGCGGCATTGCTGCCGCGGAGTAGCGCTTCACACGCCAATTGAGTCAATGTTAAACACCTTGACCACTGTCCACGCAACAGTCTAAATGAATGCAAACATGTCTGGCCAGTGTGAAAGAGTAGGCCAAATATAGTCTCGAGCAGCCGATGCGGACCTTTTATCTACGCAGACTGCTAAATTTTCATCAAACGTTTTCACGGACCGCGGCGTACGCAAGCCGTTTAAATATTTTATTTTCTACGCAGCCCGTGGCTGACCGCGGTCAAACTTATATCTCAATGGGTGTTAAAACGCAGCTATTTAAAATAGTTTGGTAAATTTGTAAAAACTAGTATTACGTTACATAATTTTTTATTTTTTATTTTTTTACGGACCACCTGCAATGTGGTTTTTTTTCCGTTCTCACCGAGGAGCACTAAGGTCGCTGCCCAACACACGATCATCCCTCACCAACAAAGACAAAGATCCCCCGTATAGCCTTAACAGACCGTAGGGTCAAGTGCTGTTAACGAACATCCGGGGGTGGGTGGCTAGCACCACGCCCGGCCGCCTTTATCTCCATAGTGGCGATGTTTACACACCACACCAGGTACTCATTTAAGTCCAGCTAGGGTCGGCCCAGGACCAGTAAAATTATTCGCCACTGTTGTTGGTGTGAGCGGGAATAAAACTCAGCTCGCCAGGATACATAGAAACAGATCAGCTGCTTATACTGAACACTTCGAGGCCGAGCTGGAAGACAACGATGTCCAGAAGCTGACCCACCGTGCTGCGAAGAATCGCAAAGAAGAAGACTGTAAATTACATTAACGTGGTAACATGACAGTACGATAATGTTATCACGCACACTCAACCAGCATCTATTTATTTCGCGTGGACCAGCGTTAAACGATCGCCGATTAATCGTGCCGCAAAGCAGTGAGGGTATGAACATTCCAACACAGGTCAATGTTAAACGCTATGAACGCGCTTTTTTCCGTGTCACTGCGAACGCAAAAAAATAAAAAGTGAAGCGTTTCCGAAACGAGACACGGGCATAAATGACCTAAACTGTGAAAAGTAACGCAAATTCCGCGACAGAACCGAAAAGACATTTTGGCGACTCGCCCAGTGTGCTGTTTAGTCGTAATCATTACCGATAGTTTATCGTGCATCGGTCACATGTTCTGTAAGAATACAGGTTGAAAACGCGTGTTTATTAGAACATTTTAAGAGCTCAAATTGAGAGCCGCGACACGTAAAACACGACTGATTTAAGCGCTCACTAAAACAACCAACAGTAACTATTGCAATCATTTTTACGTCACTTTTTGTAAACTCAATTCTCATATACACTTTCATTGGAGAATGAGGCAGTAGAATGATAATTACGTTGATGTCTCCTTTTCTCACGCGCATAAACAAAGCGGCAAGGAGCAGTGTATTCCTGGCAGTCCGCTGAGATGGACGGAACACGGACACGGAGGCACGAGGAAACCACAGAGAGTCGTGGGGGGAAGGCAACCAAGCAGCCAGCCGGTGCCAACATTTGCCAGACACCGCGTCCTATATATTACGATGTTATTGGCCAATTAATTTGTATTAAGTATTTAATTATGCACAGCAAACTGGCGATAGGGGAATACGTGCAAGCGCGTCGCAGCCGCGGGTGCTACGGGTGTCGCGACACCCGCACTTTCACAGAAGCATGATTCCATCCCCCCAACTTTTTCCTGAGGTAGTCTCATATCTATGGGGTAGTCTGATGAAACGAAACTGAGTTTCCCCACACGTGAAAACCTATCGGTCAAGTTAGATCGATTGAACGGCCATCCGGCCAATCACAGCCATTCGACCAACCCACTAGGCCAGCAGGGCAGGAAGAGTAAACAGTCGAAGTACGGTACGTGCGGGGTGCGAAGGCGAGGGGTTGCGGCGCTCATGTCCCACCCCTAGAAACCCCCCACACCTTTTAAATCGCTGCTCGACCCCTGAACACGTGGATCAGCGAGCGTACGTGAGACAGACACCACGCCGACTGTTGAGAAAAGGACGTTCGGGCTGGAACGCTGGTCATCGACTGAGACTGAAGGAGAGAACAAGAGCGAGATCGAGTGATTGAGTCGGCTCGCCAGCGGTAGCTGGGTGAACTGTCGCACTGCGAGGCGACCAGAGATGGCTCTGTCTTGGAGGGTAATAATAATATATGTTTGTAACGCGCGAACTTTCTCCGGGCGCGTAGCACCCCTTGATTCGGAGGCGCGGAGCCCTGGCTCAGTCGGTTTGTTGTGAGTCGGTGAAGAGGTGATTTTTTAAACGTTTTTTGAAGGTTCTGGGGGACTATGTTCGGCGCAATAGATGTGGGTGCCGCGACCGAGAATCGGCGTTGTGCGAAAGGTGGGCTTCACGCAGCAGTAGATAGACCATGGCTGTTGACGATTAGATCAGCTCGTGTGTGGTAGATTGATGAATTGCCGTACTGGGAGACGATCAGAGATGGCTGTGTCTTCGTGGGAGCGCCGTGGGGAGGCTTCATGCAGCGGTAGATAGACCATGGCTGTTGACACTGTGGCGGTATATGTGGACGTGTATTTATTCAGACAGATGTTTCTTGTGTTTTTCATCTGATTAACTTGCAGCTGGTTTGTGGCTGAAACGACTCGTTTGGGTTAAACAACAGCCTCTTGTCGATACGCTGCTGGTGGCACGGTGAGTGGCGCTGCTGCCTGACAGCAAGAAGTCTATGGGTTCAATTCCTGGCTCGGGTACCTTTCTGTGTGGAGTTTGCATGTTCTCTCCACGTCCGCGTGGGTTTTCGCCGGGTACTCTGGTTCCCTCCCACAGTTCAAATGCATGACTAAATTGCCCTTGGTGCCCTGAGATGTTGTAACCTGCTTACCCGTCCCCGCTGGAAAACTGTTAAAAAGAACCACATAGCTCAACGGTTGCTTCCAGCTTAAATAACAACTGACTGACTTGCTGGGTTCATTGCAGGGTTATTTTGACCATACCTCATCACGCCGGTCTGCAAAGGATTTGTGAGGGATGGGGCCAAGGCAGGACCGGTTCAGATATCACTTGCCACTACTGTTACGTGTGTGTGTGTATCGTGATACAAGGATCAGCGTGAAGTATTATATTTTTATGTGGGTGATTCATCACGGTGTTCAAGAAGGGTTAGTCTTCAGATTTAACAGCTTGAAAGGTCTGAATAAGGATTTTACAGTTCTTGATGAAAGGCAGTTACAAACCTTCACTCTTATGAGGTTACCGAGCAAGAATGTGATAAGGTATAAAGAGATTTGCGATCATAAAAAAAACATTTCCACCGAGATTGACCCCAATTCTGTTCAATTCGAGATTGTTCCTGAAATTAAGCTGTCGGAGATCATGTCGGGAGCATTTTGGTCGTATCCTTAATTTTCCGGGAGATTTTCGGAACAGCACACTGGATGAATATGTAATGCACCGAAGAGCACCACGCTTCGCATCAGCATTCCATCGGCTATTCATATCCGACCGACTGTCAGGCAGATAAGAAAATGACCTCGGTAGCTGGTGGCACTGGGTAACCACGGTGTAATTTGTGGTAAACAACACACGCGGAACGGAGCGAGAGTGCTGACCGTTCAAAAATACGCCGGAGCGTTTTATGAGGCAATTCTGCAATGCGGTGCGTTGAATATTTTACGCATTTCCCGCGATTCATCAATTCGAAGTGTTTTTATTTCATTTTACATTTGTTATGCTTAGCCGCAACGCGATTTGGAACCACGTCTATTTGCGGGTTGTACCTGCCTCTGAACATTGGGCTGACCGGCAAGCATCGATTTACGAGCCTGTGGCTTGCCGATGAGAGACACTGAGGTTAAAACTGGCCCACGGTTTTCTTGAACAAAGTCGAGCGATATTGATCTGCAAGGAACGCCGGGCAATGACGGAAAGGTTAATGTTGGGTGTTTTTTTTACTTTTGTTACTTGTGTATTTCTTTCTCTAAGTCTGTCAGCGTTACACACTTCTTGTAGAACATTTCGTTTATTACTATTTCGCATCAGTTCCCTATTTATCCTGGAAGGGAGAGGCGCATTTTTTTCGTGACCAATGTTACCCATAGCATATCCCTTTTTACGGGTTAAGTCACGTAAAAAAAAAAATCCGCCTCGACCCATCAACCTATGTTCCTGATGAAGGTCATTGCAACTATGAGCGAAACGTCGTACCTTCATTGTAAATGTCGTGGGTTCGCTCTCCAACATACCGGTGTGCTGAGGTAGTAAGGAATTGTCACGTTTTGTTCACGTGACAAACCTTACCAACTGGCTGTATCGGGCGGAGACGGGTTTACGACACTTATTATTTACGTGACCCAACCCATAAAAAGGGATATAACAAGGGAGAAGTGCATGTTTGGAATTATAATAATAATAATAATAACATTTTATAGAGCGCCTTTCACCCGAGGGTCACAAAGCGCTGTGAGACAGCATGAACGACACGTGGATTCGACCACTAGAGACCATACGTTGAGGTCGCGACATCACGACGACCGTTAACACAGTTGAACGTGCTTGTGTACGGGTTCAACGCCGGTAGGGATGATTACAGGAGGTCAAGCCTGATGACAGAGTGGCAGCCAAACGAGGGAACATTCCCGGAAGTACGTCAATCAGGGAGATCGAGCGATGGGATGATCCTCGTGCACAGCAGCGAGAAGGATCGTGGCGTCCCGAAACGCCCTGCCGATGGAGCATTTGTTCACAATGTTCGCCGTTCTGCTGGATTCACTCCCTGAGGAGGCTCCCAGGACACGGAGTGAAACGTCGTACAGTGTGCCGAACAACACTCCGGAGAAGCCGAGAACAAGGCGCAGAGCTGTGGTACGGCCGTTGGACGTCATCCAACAGCGGATAAAACACGCCTGGTTAACACCGTCGTCAGGAACGCACAACGCCTGGTGATGCCTCCGACGCGGGAGGGCGAAACGTCGCGAAGCGGAGAGGCGGAGCGCTCGACGCGGCTATGCAGAAAGAGCAGCCACGGAGAGAAATTCTCAAACGCGAAATTCGAATTCGATTCGATTCTTCGAAGCGTGATGGTTGTTTGACAGTTTCCCATTGCAACAAGTTCTTCTTTAGTTGCAGACAGCCCTTCAACATTTAGAGATATAATAGTCAGT
>JAZEWU010000048.1:2001888-2018464 GCA_036362915.1 Geotria australis | reverse complement strand
AGAACGCTTCTACGCTCTCCCCCGCGCCGACGCTGGCAAAACGTTCACGCGACAGCCGCCGACAAACACCCGCACTTTCACAGAAACATGATTCCATCCCCCCCACATTTTCGAGAGGTAGTCTCATATCATATGTTGCGACACCCGCACTTTCACAGAGACATGATTCCATCCCCCCCACATTTTCGAGAGGTAGTCTCATATCGCATGTTGCGACACCCGCACTTTCACAGAAACATGATTCCATCCCCCCCACGTTTTCCGGAGGTAGTCTCATATCGTATGTTGCGACACCCGCACTTTCACAGAAACATGATTCCATCCCCCCCCCCCTATTTTTCCTATAACACCCGCGGCCGCGACGCGCCCGCAAGAAACTAAATCTCATCAGCCGGCTGTGATCGTCGTTTGGTAGCGACGGGTGACGGACTGGCAGCGGCGGGTAGCGGCGCACGTTGCCCACCGGTGTTGTTTTATCATTCGCGGCTGTCTCTGCGACGCGCGCCGAGCACCGAATGTGAAAAGGTCGCGGCTCGACAAGTGGGGAATTAAACGGATAATGAATCCTCGTCGGACCAGCGGCTACCCGACACGCGCAACGCCTCCCCGCTGCACTCCCGGATGTCACCTGTCTTCGGGACGTGTTTAGTTCATTTGAGTACCGAGCTACCGTGTCGAGCCGTGAAAATCCACATCAGCATATATATTTCCCCGATTAGTAATATCTCTCAACGAGTATGTCCGTCCATTCATCCATTTTCTAAACCGCTTGTCCTGGTGAGGGTCGCGGTTCCATAACATTATCTCAAGCTGCAGCTCTATTCAGACGCTACGGGTATCCAGATTGTATTGCACTGAATATTAAAAGCGGCAACAACAATCAATGGCTTTCAATAATTAACACGTTTCAGGGCTGTGCTGTTAGCGTTAACGCGCCGGGTTTAAAAAAAAATGTTTTACTTTTCTTCACGACTTCGCCACGTCACTTTTTGACCCTGCAAGAGCGTGGTCGAAATTCCGTTGTGCGACGTCCCTAGTGTGGCGAGCCGATCTCAATCAAGCCCTCCGCTAATAGCGCTCGATAAGCCAAATGAGTGTGAGGAAAGGCTGCGGGCAAAACTTTGGCTTTGGTCTTTTAACATTTAGCACGCCGCTATTTGTTGTCGGGTTGACGCGCCGCGCGCCGAATTTATATCGGAAGCGTAAAGAGCACTTCGGCTATTCTCGACCCGGGCCTTCGCAAACCACGGCGCGCCAGTTAGCCGATAGGAGTGCAGGAGTGCTCGTAGGTGGCTTTGGCTGCTCTTCCCAGTGACCCCTAATTCCGACCGCGCTGAATAGTTGGCGGTGTTAAGCGAGGTTCACGAGCACATTTCTTTCCAGTCTACATCATGATCAGCATCGTCAGAAACCGCTTAATCCTGTACAGGGTTGCGGTGAGCTGGAGGCTATCCCGGCAGACACAGGGCGCAGGCCAATTAACAAATGCAACAGCATGTCTTTGGACTGTGGGAGGAAACCGGAGTGCCGGGCGAAAACCCATGCGGACACGTGGAAAACATGCAAACTCCGCACAGAAAGGCCCCCGAGCCGGGATTAGAACCCGGGACCTTCTTGCTGTGAGGCGGCAGCGCTACCCACTACGCCACCGTGCGTTAAATCCCGCTCACAGCCAACGCCGGTGGCCATTTTCCGAACCGGTCCTGGCCCTCCCCTAGGTCGCCTCGGCCTTAAATGAGTACCTGGTGCGGCGTTTAATCATTGCAACTGTGGAGAGAAAGGCGGCCAGGCGTTAGTACTGGCCACCCGCGCCCTCGTGTGCCGTGCCGACCTTAATAGGTGCTCGCTAACGGCACTTGACCCTACGGTCCGTTGAGGCTATACGGGGCATCTTTGTCTGTGTCGTGGGACTGCGGGCTTTCCGGGTGTTCTGAGTGTCCCAACACTCGCAATATTTTTAGATGCGTCAGACACCCACAATATTTTGGACAAAAATAGTGGAGGGTTTTTTTTGTTGTTGCAGTTTGCGCTTTAACTCCTTTCAACTAAGTGACGCTAACACCGATTATGCTCGTAATCTTTAAATACCCGCTGGGTGCCGCAGCCGTCTCAGGGCTGAGTCAGTAACGGGCAGTGGTCAGATGGGGCTACAAGACCGGCCCAACCACCTGTGAATGTGGAGAAGCAGACCATACTATGGAACACTGCCTTGTCTGTGCTCTACTACCCAACCTCTGCAGCTCAAAAGACCTTGCGGAGTTCAATGAAAATGCAAGGGGCTGTGTAAGAAAATGGGAAACTGTAATTTAACCATCGCGCTTCGAAGAATCGCAAAGAAGAAGAAGTGGTCACGTACATTTATCATAATCGTAATGCGGTGGAATTGCACTTACCTGCGATGAAGTTGGGAGTGAACTTCTCGGAGCACTTAGTATAGATATTTTCATGGGGTTAGTTCACGTAAAAAAATAAGCGTTGTAAACCCGCCTTTACCCGGCACAGCCAATTAGTAAGCTTTGTTGCGTGAACAAAACGTGCCTATGCTTTACTACTTTAGTGTCACACCCGTATGTTGGAGAGCGAACACACAACATTTACAATTAAAATACGCCGTTTCGCTGAAAGCTAGCATCAGCTTCATCAGAAACCGAGGTTTTGGCGAAAACCGCCATTGGCCTCCGAGCCCTTCCCTTTTATAGGTAGGAGCCAACAGATAATTAGATCACATTAATTATGTTAATTCGCAACACGTGTGCAATAATTTGATTTGACACGTGTTGCAAATACCTTGCATCAATCAGCTCCTTATCGAACATTATCTCTTAATCGTGCGTTTCCAAGCTGCACTAAACTGATAGCTATCTGAGCGTGACCCACATATAAAGAGCTATGACTATGGATAACATTGGTCACGAAAGCCTTCGTGTTAAATTCTCACATCCTGTCTGGGATCTGTCTTACCCTGTAATCACCGGCAAGCGCTCGCGAGTGGAACACCGTGAACCTTCAGTGCGCCCGCATTGCTGTGCGTTGGCTTAGGTTTAATCAGATCGGGTGGCACGGTTTGAAAGACCGTTGGACTCAAACTCAGAAGGTTGCAAAAGTTTAAATCCCCGGTGGAGGTCGTCTGAGTGCACGACCTTTCAGTGTATTCGAAGCGGCCTTAATCGTTTCATTTTTGTTGCTCTGGTTTTTATTAGTTGTTTTTTTTCTGTCGTTGTTGACATGCCGTTCTCTCCGCGGCCCTTGTGAAGCGCTTTGTGAACCTCGGGTGAAAGGCGCTCTATAAAATGCTATTACGATTATTATCCCCACCCCCCCCCCACGGTTGGGGTACTAGAGCAGAATGATACGGGCCGATGCACTTCCTGACACCAACCTCCTTTAGTCGGAGGGTCTTAGGATCATTTTACTGGAATCTCCAACCAGCCTTGTTCACCAAGGGAGACCCTTGCAGGAGTGCTGGACTCCAGACCTGTTCACCAAGGGAGAGCCTAGCAGGAGAGCTAGACTCCAGGTGACATAGTTCTTGGATTCTCTGGAACACGCAAAACCCCTCCACCATGATAAGGTTATGATCCACGAAGGGTCTCGATAATGTTGGTCTCAAAAGCCCCAAACCCGGAAACATTTTACACGGTTAGATAAACCAGAGCTGCGTGTATTTTCCTGCAAACCGTGAGGTTACCCCGTGACTTGCAGTAAATAAATAGATAAATGCGTAACCCATTTACGGTGAACAGGACTTGTCCATCATAAAAAAGCAATATGTCAGCTCCGCAATGCAGGCTGTAAAATGGGCTTCCACGTAAGGGGCGGAAGCCTCGCACGATTAATCTTCGGCGGTACAACGCCGTATCGAAAACAGGTCATTTTGGGCGCAGCATTTGACTTTGAAATTAGTTTACGAATCTCGGCAAAGTGAAATAAGTTCGCAGTAATTCCGCTTTGCGGGCCCGGCCGCGGATTGCACCAGGGCAGCAATATATAGCGCTGGGATTATAATAATCACATTCTGTACGCCGGGCTGAATGCCTACTGTAGGGAAATGTTATTAGCGAGAACGTTTGGTAACTTCCCCGTGTCTTCCGTCTCGAACCCGTAAACCTAACAAGAACACTGCTCTGGTGCCGTGGTGCGAACACATTTTCTGTGGACCCCCAATTTGCGATAAACACTTACTTTTCTGTTGTGCAGTTTCTCGTTACGCGCTGCTCCTTTAATTTTAATAATTATCGCGCTTGCGCGTGGGTTGATGACTCACACGGCAACTCGGTCCGTTTAATCACGACTCTCGAGAGATGCTCTTACAGGGACAGCCGTGTCGAGCGTTCCTCCTCTGTCCTTCGTTTGCTTGGTGATTATTAAAATAAAATAAAAAATCGAAAAAATTAAAATAATGTGTTGCTGATTACCGTTCTCTGTCGTCGTCGATATGTCGTTCTCTCCGCAGCTCTGTGCAGCGTACAAAAACCGTGGTTTTTTTGCGCCGCTAACGACGGGCCACGCTGAGTAGGCGCACCTCGCAACCACTGCTCAATTCTGGCGCGACCCCCGACGCTCAATACGGGCAAGCGAGCGGCCCGTATTGAAATAAACACGAGCCGGGCTGGGTCGAAAGCGAGTGTTGCCGACAAAATGGACGGAGCGATGCTCAAGTGAGACGGATATGTGACGGGGCTGCCCGGATACGTGCGTCCAAGTGGATTTGAAAGGATCCATGGTTGTGGCCGTCGAAGCGATACTTTTGTGCGGAGTCGCCGGTTTCTGGTCGAAATCTCGGGGGCAGCGTGCGATGCCTCCGCGGAGTTGAACGGAATTGTTCTTAAATGTTTACCGTTCCTCCCGAAGTAGCCATTTGTTTGCTTTATGCGCCACTAATGTGCTATGCATATTTTAAAGCTGCGCACAGCCTGCCATTGCAGAATGGCGCTGTTCTGCCAATATATTTATATTTTATGACCGTGGCTATTTTTAAAACGCAACCTTATTCGCTGACTGGATGCGAACGCTGAGAGAAAACGAACGGGAAAGACAATCATAAAATCACGAATAGGACAGCATTTATATTATCTATGGTGACATACGGGTTCGGGAAAAAAATTGGATAACTCAGAAACAAAATAGGAACAAAATGTGGAAATCGCACAAAAGAAATGTGTGAGGAAGTGTACGTGTTGAATTTTACTGACAGACAGAGGAACACCTGGGTTTGACAACATAGACAAATTGGAAGCATCATAGACACTGGTGAGAAAAGTTACGTAGGCTTGGGCAAGACACGTCACTGGCAGAGATGATGACCGGTGCTCAACCCTAATGATGAAGTGGCAGCCAAAGGAGGGAACATGCCCCACACAGTACATCCACTGTGGACATCAATCGATACAATCTGCTTTTGCGTATGTGCTTGGCACCGTGTTACTTGTCGAAATCGTGAGAGGCGGCGACAAGTCGGGGAGCTCTTCATCCAGCAGTGGGTGAGGCCTGGACTTAGAGTTGAACGCACAGTCAGGTAAACATACGATCCAATTTTGATTGTCGGTCTCCATGCTTCTGATCTGTGTCATAATAGGTAGTATGCACTATTAAATAATAGTAATAATAATGAACTCTTTAAAACGCGCACATATTTCATTCAATTTTGAAGGTATTCATTGAAGGTATTCATTGAAGATAGAATGACCCAGAGGCGCGAGGAAACCGCAGAGAGGCGGAGGAGGCAGCCAGGCAGTTTGCCGGCACCAACATATTGTCACGGGTTTGGTTCCCGGTTCGGGTGCCTTTCTACTTGGAGTTTGCATGTTCTCTCCATGTCCGCGTGGGTATTTGCTGTGTACTCCGTTTCCTCCCACAGTGAAAAAAAAAACATGCTGCCGAGGTTAATTGACCTGCTGACTAAATTGCCCCCAGTGCCCTGTGATGGACTGGCGTCCCATGATGATTATATCCCTGCCTTTCTTCCAGTGTCTGCAGAGATAAGCTCGTGCACCCCCGTGACCCAGATTAAGCAGGTAACGTACGGACAATGACGATGAAAAGTTGTCTTTTTGGAAGAAAACAGTGTGAGCAATGATTCACTGTACTCACATTCAGTCCGTTAATTTTCCACGCAAATAAAACGTGTGCAATGCAACGGGTCGAAACGTTCAACTTAACATTTAAACGGACAAGCATTCAATGGCAGTACATCGCAATAATCATTTCCGTTTTCGTCAACAATGACCAGCCATGGCCCACGTAACGATCATGTATTTTTAATTGTGATAATTAAAATCGAGAGGCAAGCGAAGGCGCTGCTTTGCTTGCCTTCAGTAGCGTGTTTCACACATTCATAAACACGGTTTTTTTATTCAAAGAGTGTAAATAATGTGTGATATGCTAGAGATGGAATGCGAACAACTAACGGAATAGAATTCCATGACACACTGCCACGCTGCGATGGGGAGCTGGCACGCAGGCGTTGCGACTCTAGAGGCCGCCGGTTCAGTCTCCCGATGCGGCAGTTTGAAACGTTCCGGGGCAAGTTTCAGAAATCTCCCAGTTAATCGATCGGTAGGTCGCGTGTGGTGGGGTAAAGTGTGGGTGCTCCCACCTCTGCAAAGACGTCTAACCGGAATGACGTAACGAGACCCAAAACACCCTTGAGATTGATTTCCCAGAGCCCCCTCCAGCGTGGGAACCTTTTAACAGCAGTGACTTGAGCAGGAAGTTGGAGGGCTGCACATTTATATGTACCCGTAAATGTAGAACAAACTTACATTTGATGATTGCTCTCCAGAGCTGCTCTTTCGGGATATCCGTGTCGAGCGATCTCCCTTGCTCCCTCGCGGCGGTTCGCCTCCCACGTTGTAAGCGTGATCAGGTGTGAGAGGCGAAACGTCGCGCGAGAGAGAGAGAGCGCCCAGTGACACGGATATCCCGAAAGAACATCTCTGCAAAGCAACCGTCACGAATCGAGCCATGAAAAGCTACATCAGTACAAACTAACGTTTATTCTCATGGAGGGTTGGGGCATTATTTCTATTAAAAAATTGAGCGTTCTGCCAAATTATTAGATATTTATAAGAGCAACGTGTTTGGAGGTTGCTCGTGGGTTAAAGCCGTGAGCCGGCACCACTCTCGAGTCTGGGTTCAAATACAGTTTGCGGCCGCCCACAGTTAAAGGAGGTTCCCGAGTGTATAACGTTTCCTGCACAAGAAAACCATTATATTAAACTTTACCGATGTAGGTTTTCACGGCTCGATGCATGAGAATTTCTTTCCATAGATTTTCTTTCGGGATAGCCGTGTCAAGCGCTTGCGTGTTCACGCCAGAAACTGGCCGAGATCCAGGCTTAGCCACAACGAGGATGAGATGGATTTTGAAAAATGGCACTGCTGCTCCGATTTAAGAAGGCACCGTGGATGACTATGACCACATTTTTATTATTTTATAATCTGGGAGTCCAAGGTCACGGTACGCAACAACATTGAAAACACCTCATCTTCTTCTTTGCGATTCTTCGAAGCACGATGGCTAGCTTCTGGACATCGTCGTCTTTCAGCTTGGCTTCGAAGTGTTTGGTAGAATTCGCAGGCAATACCAAGTACTACCTGATGAATGATATATATGTCGAGCGGCCAACACCCTATGAAGCAATACGATGCCTCACTCTCAACTAGATTTTTATTTTTCCCCGCTTGGCGACTCAAAGAATTATATTTCCAACAGAATACATTTCATTCTAAAGTCACTAGACCTTTAATTTTATGTCCGGTTTGGAAAAAAAATGATTTAAAATAATTGAGAGGGGAAAAAATGTTGAATATTAAAACCCTGGAATTGAAGTCAAGCCAAAATTAATCCCAAAAACGCTTAAATTTCCGTGTGTTTTATTCACAAATCATACCTGGTAAAAGTGCTAATGGATTATGATCATACTGAGCGCAGATTATAATTCTTAAAATTATGTTTTTACCGGCAATAAAAATGGACGTACTTTTTTTTTAATACATATTGCAGATTGAAAATGGGCAGAAGACAATAGCTCAAGATCCCAAGACACCTTGCCAACTATCAGAGAAATCATGGCCACACTTGCATTAATCATGTTGGGGCAAATTATATGAATGACTTAATAACCTGGCATTTATATCATTCATGACCCTAGTTAGTCATTACAGGCTCAATACACCGGCGGTTTTTTTTTTATATATAAAGGCTGTTTAATAACACAGCACAGAAGTGCCCCATCTATTCTCATTATGATAATAAGACTCAGCCCTTAATGTACCCCTTATGTGCCTTATTCCACTTGTAGTTTTTTTGTAGTTTTTTTTTTAGTGGTCTACGAGCCGAAGCCAGGCTGCTGGGTGCGGTGACAGTGCGGCAGCGCTGTGTGGCCGTCGCATTCCCCGCTTAGCTCGCTCCGCTTGCGCCACACTCACAAATACAGTACACTGATTTATTTACAAAATATCTTCCCTGAGCGCGTACGGCTTACGTCGCTTATGCAAACGCTGTGCGGCTTACGTGACAAAGTGCCTCCACGTTCGCGCGTTGGCCGCGACACGGTGGAATAAACGGCGAAAGTTTCATTATTTTTCCCCGCTCGCTAAATGAAGTACGCACGTTTCCTTGGCCGTTCGTACGTGTCGGCGAGTGTGGTACGAGTGTGGTGCGCGTGCCTAACTTGCGGCACTTTAGTCAATCCACTGCTCGATGACGGCCTTCCCATGCCAGGCGGGTCAGAGGTTAATTTTTAACCGTTACTTCACCGTGCTGGAAAGTGTGAATTGCTGAAGGCACGGAGCTCAGACGTCGAAGCGGAGTGGTCTACTCTCGTATATGAATGGTGGTCGCGCATCAAAACAATATCCAGGGGGCAACCCCGCTTAGCCGCTGAGATCTAATGATGCGCACTCCAAGTGATTTGGTCACGCCTCGATGTTTCCGTGAAAATCACTGACGTGAGTTGCTCTTCGGGTGGATACAATATTACAAGCGCTGCCAAGCAACACTACCCACACCACACGGCCCACGGCAATGAGCCTCTACCCAGACGGGACGGAGGTACTGGTTATTTGGTGGGAATTTACCACGGTACACTTTCATTCCAAGCGAGCATGGAATGAAAGTGTATCATGAACACAACATTGGCGTTGTGTGTGTGTGTGTGTACGGTCATTTAGTTTCTTGTTGTGAAATAGCAGCAATTAGTACCAAGTTAAATGTGACTACTATCGAAACAGTGCTCATGATATGATAGACTCCGGAAACAGTACCTGGCATCGCTCAAACCCTGTGTTAACCGTTACACGACACTTAATTGCGCAGCAACGGCAAATGGTGGAAACATGATCTTGCATCCATTCACATGCATACTCTCAGGCAGACACTCAATGAGATTACGTGAGTGGATTCACCTGTAACCCATGGAGGCCCAATTTATAAATAAATAGGCCATTGTGACCTTACGATGGACAGGGGGATGGCTTAACGGATTTAACGGGCTTACAGTTTTACCAAAATAGACAGGCAAAAATAAAACTGGGATATTTACTCACAAGCACAAAGAGATCCACGCACGACTATCATCGACAGTGACGAATTTGTGGTGATGATGATGGTGATGACGCAGGGAGCAATGTGAGTGGTATATATGAAGCAGTAACGTGCTTTGGTAAATGAGACATTTGGAACTAGTGTGGTGTAGAAATTAAATCCCCGCAAGCTTTTGGCATCGCTCGCAACCTTCGCTGTCTGCTGGAAGATGGTACTGCCTTGTCGGTCATAATCACATCGGCACGGTCTGGTCTCGGTGCCGATCTGATGATTGTGCCATCAGAAAAGATGATAAGGTTTGCCTGCTGTCAAAACTCCTAATCCGGGAGATGAAAAAAAATGGAAGGATTTTTTTTATTATTATTAAACTGCAGAAATGGTCGTATGGCAGCTCGTGAGAAAATAAATAATTGAGACGGCTTTCACAGCGGAGCTCTGTTATATTGGATCTCTTATTTCCCCTAATGATACATCTAACGTCTATTAATTTTAGCCTTGAGTGATTGTTAAAGTCTAAATTAGTGTGCGATCATTTCATTAACTATCGAACAATTTACTTCCAATCGTGGTGTCCGGGATCGTTTTAAAAATTAAATTAGGTCTAAATATACGATTGCAGTGTTACCGGCCATTCTTTAAACAGATGGAATACGCAGATTTATAAATGACAAGATAAAAAACATGACTGATATACCCTGATCTAAGGTTTTATGATAGAAAAAAGATAATTTAGTTGTTGTTTTTTTAACAGTACAATACATCTGTCTGTTATTGTGAAAATTAAACAACCTTTTTGGAGGTGCTATGTTGGCAGAAACTGCTCAATCCTGTACAGGGTCACGGTGAGCCGGAGCCTACCTCGGCGAGACACAGGGCGCGAGGCAGGGCTATACCCAGTACATCACAGGGCACCGGGAGCAATTTAGTCAGTAGGCCAATTAACCTATTCCGCAGCATATACTTGGACTGTGGGAGGAAACCGGAGTGCCCGGCGAAAATCCACGCGGACATGGGGAGAACATACAAAGTCCACACAGAAAAGCACCCGAGCCGGGATGCGAAACCACGGCCTTCTTGCTGTGAGGCGGCAGCGCTACTCACCGCTACGCCACCATGCTGCCCTGCACAAGTACAGATAACAGCAAAGAAACTCAAGATATTCGCTAATGACAATATAGCCATAAAATTATAAATTACACGAGGTATAAGGGACTGGCCCTTTTTCATAATAATAATAATAATAGCATTTTATATAGCGCCTTTCACCCGAGGGTCACACAGCGCTGCACAAGTACACGTTGTACTGTGAAGAACGGATATCGATAATAATGTCACCTGTTAGATATTGTACATTTAACAGGGGACGTGTTATTGATGCAAGTGTTTCTTTTCGGTTGTCTGTTATTAAATCTGTTCCAGCGGCGGGTATGAAAGTCGATGCTAATGAAACGCTGACTTTTCGCGTGAACAAGAAGTTCGACCGCGATCCGTGTCTTTAGGGTTAGACCGTCGCTTCGCTAAGATGACGACGCTTGACTTGAACCCACAACAAGCTGACACAGCCAGGCTATCTACTAAATTAGACGAAATGCAACGTTGCTCGCTGCCTCCAACCGGTGTCTGGTGGTGAAATATTTCTGCTGAGGATTAATTCAGACGACGGGGAATTCCGGCCAGGCTCACAAAGTGACACTGGCCCAGAAAATTAGGGACCCAGTTTGAGATGGCAGCCAACTCGAGTTGATTAAACGCATGGGAACGCGGTGGTGCCGTGAGAGGCGACACAACGCAACACTCGAATCACGTACGTTTCTGTGTGTATCGCAGGTAGATTTTTTTGTTTGATTTCCGCCGGAAGGAACCGAGAGAATTGCTTTGAAAAAGCAACCGTCGTGCGTCGAGCCGTGAAAACCTACATCAGTACAGTGGATGAAACCGTTGAGCTATGTAGTTCATTTTGACAGTCGTCCAGCGGGGAGGGGTAAGCAAGTAACAACATCTCAGGGCACCGGGGGAATTTTAGCCAGGGCAATTAACCTATGCAGCACGCATCATATACTGCACAGGACAAAGATCCCCCGTATAGACTTAACAGACAGTTGGGGGACACGTACTGTTAGTGAGCACCTATGAAGGCCGAGGGAGTGGGTTGCTAGCACCACGTCCGCCCGCCTTTGCCTCCCCGGTGCTGAGATTTACAAACAGCACCGGGCACTCAATCGAGGCTGAGTCGACATAGAGGGATGACACAAACCGGTTCAGATGATGGGGCAGCGAGCGGGAATCGAACTCGAGTTGCGCGGTTAACGGCCACACTTCCGCACCCGCCACGCTCACTGCACACCGCACAATGCTAAGCACGCAACGGAGCCTGCGCGGTCTCGATGTTGCTATGAAAACTGCAAGACAATGCCCAACGGCCATGAAAGATACATGCAATTTTCAGAATTTTATTACGGCGCTGCAAACTTAATGCATCCCACTCCTGACCAGAGCAACAAGCCTTAAAAGTTTCAGTGCGATATTCCATTAAGGCGACCAAAACACCGAGACCGGCTTGTGGTATGCACGCTCCGGAAATCCATGTGAATCGCAAACACACGTTCGTGTTGAGCGGACGCCGAGAAAATAACGTTGCGTTCGCACGTAAACAAAAACAATTCCACATTTTCTCGTTTCGAACGGTGCAACAAACAAGAAAAATCGCGACGGAGGAAAACGACGTAGAGCGCATTAACGCCGTCGTGACGATCAGAATAATTTTAACTTCTTTTTTTTTTGCGCGTGAAATAATATTCTGTCGAAAGCTTTCTTTTTTTTTCAGCTTGCTAGGGCTGCGACGGTTGTGGACACTTAAGTCTGTCATTGCCAAAGCAAATTTCATGCCTCTCATTTGAATGCAATATCGAGCATTAAGGCACAGGATTTGAGATCAGCTCAGAGACTAATCCTCCAGGCGCCACTAATCTCCAAGTTTAATATTCACACTGAGCAGGAGCCAATCACAGACGAGGGCGCATTGGCATGTTCGTCAGAGGAGAGATGAGATTTCTCTTGTGTCTTATTTAACTGTTTATGCTGCGGCTGCGTCCCTGCCTATTCCACGTTTACAAATAATGTGTCCATCTCATTGACTGGCGTCCCATAATTGGTATAGCCCTGCCTTGCGCCCTATGTCTGCCGGGCATACGCTCCGGCTCACCGCAACCCTGCGCAGATTAAGTGTTTTTTTGACGATGGATGGATGCATGTATGCATTGTCCATCGCAGGAGTGGTCCTCTTGGAAGAGAACAAATCGTCAGTTTCGTAAATGCACTTGTGGGGGGTTTTTTTTCTTTCACACTTGTATACATGCTTATAACGGCGCCTAAATATTGATTTTTTTCTGACTTGAGGAGGAACTTTGACGGACGTGAACCGTCGCCTTCAGACGCGTTTTCCGATACGCTGGACGTAAAACTCCCCTCGTGACCGAGGCGTCTGACACACTTGCGCGGATTTTAAAACGCCGGGCAAACTTAACGTTCGAAATCGGTGGGAATCGCGCTACCGAGTGAAGCCGTTAAACGCGCGACATATCTTGTGTTAAAAAAATATATGTTCGTGTATTATCAGAGAAATGGCATATTTAACGCGAACAAAACTACGCAGTATCATTCCTTCCTAAGCGACCCGAGCTCAAACACATGACATTGCTTTGGCGTAGCCAGGCGGGAAAGGGTTAATGCAATACCGCATGTAATTGTTGGAACCCCCATTATAAGCAACTGCACAATGGTCTGACTTAATTGAATTTGTACTCGTGTGACATTTAACTTCAGTGGCCACACACCTGCGCCACAGTGAAAGGGCTCGCAGTCATTGCGAGTGTAGGTCACAATCGCACACACGTTGTGTGTGTGGCAAAACCGCCTGGCTGCCTCCTCCGCCTCTCTGCGTTTTCCTCGCTACGCCTCTGAGTCGTTCTCTCGTCGAATGAGTACCTTCGACAGTGAATGAATATGTGCGCGTTATAAATGTAAAATTATTATAACTATTATACCTTCAGACGAAGGTTAGCGGCTGTGTATAAGAAATTGACTGTGTGACTATTGAGGACAGATTTAATAAAAGGAAAGAAAGTCCATCCCGGAGCTTGGTGTCATGTATCACCACAAAAATTCCAACCCAATCACTAATACTACATTAGCACGGATTTGGAATTGCTTGATTGGCGGAGAGGGATCATTTACGAAACGAGACCGAAATATTGTACGGATGAAGTTTCTGAATCAGTCAGTGAGGTGGTATTTAAGCTGGAAGGAAGCGTTCAGCTATGTAGCTCTATTTAACAGTTATCCAGCAGGGACGGGTAGGCAAGTTACGACGTCTCAGGCAACCGGGGGAAATTTAGTCAGGACAATTAACCTAGGCAGCATGTCATTGGACTGTGGGAGGAAACCGGAGAACCCGGCGAAAATCCACGCAGACAAGGGTAGAACACGCAAACTCCATACAGAAAGGTACCCGGGCCGAAAATCGAACCCAGGGCCTTCTTGCTGTGAAGCGGCTGCGCTACTCACCGCTACGCCACCGTGCCGTCTCAATGGTAAAACGGTGAACTGTCACATGGAAACATGTTTTTTAATCTGTTGAAATACCTTCAGACTTCACATGAGCAATGCATATAGTACGTGAATCACAAAAAATACACATCTAAAATCATTCCTAATTATTGAATATTCATTTATCTCCTGACTTCATTAGCAGATGTTTATTTTAAGTATGCATTGTTTTCAGACGTAATTAGGCGAATGCGCCTTATTGAAATGCATATCGCCATGCAGATTATATCATTTGAATGTTTAGTAAACTCTCATCTCCTCTGTGCATCTGTAGTGTAGAGTGGTATCTGATTTCACTTAGTAATTCCTTGATTTCAGTAATTAGTCTTAATTATAGTACAAGCTTCAATTCGTTTTTACTTATGTTGCCTGGGGTGTGTTGCTTTTTTTAAAATCGTAAACGAAACGTATTGTATTTTTTTTTTCAGACTAGTTTAAGTCATGGGCATTCATGCAAATCTTATTTCACGTCACGTGTCTGTATTGATGTCGAGGGAGAAATGTAAACAAAGATTGATTCAATTTCACATCTAACGTATTAATATCACCCAAACTACAATCTTAATAACCAGCAAGTCAGCTTTGTAAAGCAGATGAGCACAAAAGGCTGACACGGTTTGACCGGCGATAAAACAATTCACTTGGATCAGAGGTCAAATCACTGAGCCAACATTGCTGAGATCGTGTGACCAATCCAAGGTGGGCATACCAACATGTTACTCAATGATATTCTGAGTGCAGAGAATTTGTGGCCTCAACTTTAACACTGCCGGATAAAAAAAACCGCGTCATTTGGTCCATTCAAGTTCTGCGACGAAACAAACTTAGCTCGATCGTCATGCAGCGACTCATTCCGGTCTTCTTAGTTGCGATTCCTCGAAGCGCGATGGTTAAACTACAGTTTCCAATTTCTTTACACAGTTCTTTGCATTTTTATTGAACTCTGCAAGGTCTTTTGAGCTGCAGAGGTTGGGTAGTAGAGCGCAGACAAGGCAGTGTTCCATAGTTTGGTCTGCTTCTCCACATTCACAGGTGGTTGGGCCGGTCTTGTAGTCCCATCTGATCAAAGCATCTTTTGATCGTCCCGTTCTAGTTCTCAGGCGGTTGAGTGTCTTCCACTGAATCCATTCCGGTGGAGATATGGGACTTCAGAAATATTTCCATGACATCATCGTCCAGAACTGTTTTCTAACACAGGGTGATGCACTGCTCGCTACATGGCTCCAAATCGACAGATATTCATCGCATTACACCATGAGCTCAACGCAAAACATTACTGTGAAAACCAACAGACCTATTGTAACTGACGTAAGTTTTCATGGCTCAATTCATGATGGTTGTGTTCTTTTGGGATAGCCGTGTCAAGCGATTTCCATCTCTCCCTCGTGACGTTTCGCCTCCCACGTTGGAAGCATAATGCCCGATGATGCTTCCGACTTGGGAGTCGAAACGTCGCGAGGGAGAAATAGAGATCGCTCGACACGGCTATCCCGAAAGAACGGCTCTGAAGAACAACCATCAAAAAGACCTATTATTTTCTTGAAGGCATCTTCATGTTTATTTTGTTGCTCGTACAAAAGAATATTGACCGCAGTATAAACGAGGGCTTTGCAGTAAGGCAATTACTCTAGCGTGATTCTTTTTTTTTGAAAATTGTTATTTTAAAAATGCTTGGCTTTCTCCGTGTAGGTTAAACGAGCCTCCTTGATGCATCAATGGATAATTTGAGGTCATGATAGGAGACTCAAGGACCAGACATTGTTGTGTTCGTGTGTGGGGCCACGAGTGGGGCCACCAGCAGCCCAACACTCGCACGTCAATATGTCGAGTAACGTCACAACCGGCACGGTGGCGCGGTGAGTAGCGCTGCCACCTCAGAGAAAGAAAAAAAAACCCTGGGTTGGATTCCCGGCTCAGGTGCCTTTCTGTGTGGAGTTTGCATGTCCTCCCAGTGTCCGTGTGGGCTTTCGCCGGGTACGCCGGTTTCCTGCCACAGTCCAAAGACATTCTGCCGCATAGGTTAGTTGTCCTGACTAATTGCGCCCGGGGCCCTGAGATGTTGTAACTTGGTTGTCCCTCTCCGCTGGACAACCATTAAAAAGAGCGACATAGCTCAACGGTTCCTTCCAGCTTAAATACGAATTGATTGACAACCTTGGAGCAACCTTGCATCAATGAATGCACGACTCTTAATGGCTTGTTAGCTACAACTCCACTGAATGATGGATGTACGATAATCGTTCTCCATAGCTGTTCTTACGGAATAGCCGTATCGAATGTTGCTTCGCTCTCCTTCGCCACGTTCCGCCTGCCACGTTGGAGGCATCATCATGCGTTCATCATCGTTGTATAAATGCCTGAAGACGAAACACGCAATCGCTCGAGAGAGCAGATCGTGCCATCCCACTTCACACGCCGCAAGAG